>PVIJ01009669.1:0-65357 GCA_004024925.1 Scalopus aquaticus
ACAATAAATAAATATATTTATAAAAAAAAAAAGAAAACAAACAAAAAAATACTGCATGAACTAGGGCCTCCCAGATGGCGCAAGTGGTTAAGTCTCAACACCATGAAGCTATCAGCAGCCACTGCAGCACAAGTTCCATCCCTGGCCAGGGGGCTTCCTCCTTGGCACAGCTGATTTCTCCTGTCTTGCCCGCTGTTCCCCTCAGCAGTCTTTTTCAGTTGACCGCCTGTTCTGCTCCCCACTCTGTCTCTGGTGATCCTCTAACCCTCCTCCCACACACACACCTCTGGCCTACACCCCAGCTCTTGGATGCATAAATAAATAAATCTTATTAAAAATACTGCATGAACTAAAGACATTTACAATATAATATATATAATTTACTAGGCTAAATATTATTTCAGCAGTTGTTTCTCAATAATCAATAAAAAGAATAATTATGATAAATGGCAGTTATCATGAATAGGATTTCTGTTCATTAAAACATTGAAAAAGCAGAACACCTCTTAACCCTCCTGTTGCTAAATTATAATATTTTGAATTGTGCTCATAATTTATTCTGAGAGTACTTACAAAAAAATTCTGCAGGAACAGGCATGTTCATTTCTCTGTTAGGTCTTACAGAGAGTCCAATCATGTACTTTGTTATAGAAAATTAACCTATCTGCATCTTGGTTTTCTCATTTGTAAATTCGGAAGGAATGGTAAATTTGAGTTTGTTCATATCTAAGATGGAGAAGGTTCTGTTTCTGTGACCCCCACACACTTATTTTGCTTCTCCCTTTGGGCCAAGTGGCACAATAGCTGAATCTGCAGGTAATTTTATGGATGCCCCTCCTGAAATGCATGAGACCTTCTCAGCAGTGAAGGAGACCCCAATCTGACAGACTCCATACCTGAGTATCCCAGCTGACAGCTAGCATTTCTCTGAGGTGTAAAAATGTGTTGGGCCATACAATTCCATAAGGACGTCAGACAGATGGTTTGGGTGTCTCTTCCTGGGCAACTGAAGTCAAAGCGCACCCCTGTCGCCTTGGCTCACTGGCATGATCTCCAAGTGAAGAACACAGGGAGCACCGTTAAGTACCGCTGAACGGTGGGGCTGTGTTTTGAGAAATGCATTGCCAGGTGATGCTGTGGTTGTGTCAGTGTCAGAGTGCACCTCCATGACGGTATGTCCAACTACACACCTAAAGCTTTATGGAATAGTGTTTGAGATCTCCATCGTCTGCAGACCCAAACATTACTAGGCGACGCACGACTGTAACTCGCGATTCCTACCCAGCAGAGGAACATCAGAGGCTCACAGGTGAGCTGCCCAAGCAGAAAACTGTAAAAGTCCCTGGTTCTCCACGTTGACACCTGCATTTCATTTGCTGTAAGAAGTCCAGGATCCTTGACAAACTGGCCCCACCTACCTCTCTGCGCTCCAGGTGTTGTGTGGGATCGGATATCCAGATACCCTGTGGGATAACCTCAGGTAACCTCTGCAGGCAGTTATCAGAATAGCTCCATTTCACAGACCCTGCACATGAACTTGGCTTGCCTGTGGGTCACGATGGGTCACGGAAAATCCTCAGGCAGGATAGACTTGGGTTCAAATTCCCATTCTGGCCAAAAGAATTTGAATCACCCATCAAGAACGAAACTAACATGAATACTTACTTCAAAGATGAAATCATGGCAAAGTCAGGCAGTCACCTGACTGAGTATCTTGAGCCTTTTCTACAAGTGGGAATTAATTATGGGAAATTCAGTGTGTCTCCCCCTCTTGGCTCTGAGTTCCAGGAGGGCAGGGATGAGATCCATCTTTCACTCCCTTAACCCCAGTACCTAGTCACATAGTAAGCAGGCAATAAATGAATGAGAGCAACACAGCCCAGGAGAGAAGACATTAAGCAGAAAGGTCATCAAGGGAAATCCAGAAAAACAAGGTGGACATCACAGACCCAGGCCAGTCGTGGCTGTGGGCAGAGCACTTCTGACGCTTCAGAGCCCCCTCGGTGCTCACAGGCTGGTCACACGAGAGTAACCAGTGGCGCTCTGGGGCTACTACGTGGAATGAAATGAAGATCTGGCCTTCCGGGCCACACATGTCTGTTAGTTGATACGAGCCCCAGAAAATGGGCCTGCTCACCTGTACAGCAGACCCAAGAAGTCCACCTGACATTTCTTGGGGGCAGCCCACTGGTCCCACATATACAATCCTTGAGGGCTTAGGAGGGGCAGGACTTGCTGTCACAACTGCACATTTGCAAGCTTCTCATAAGGATGTGGAGAATGAAGAGCACAAAGTAAGTACTCAGTAAACAGCAAAATTATGGCTGCTTTTCGTGGCCTACATTTAATAAGTGAATATGGGTTTCATGAATAAAGATGAAATCCCATGGAAGTTTACAGTGTCGAGTGAAAACAGGGCCAGGCTGAACTGAAGAGGCCTGAAGTCTGGCGGGTCTACAGGGGGGAAGGGGCTAAGGGAAGGTGGTGGGAGTGGGAGTAACTGGGGAAGAGCTTATGGAAGATGATAAATAGGAAATCAGCACCAAGGGCCACATGCCCACCTGCGGGGCGCGGCCATCTGTGGGTAGTGTATTGTTGTGACATGTACCATGGCAATCCCAGCATCTAGCTTGCAGAGGCCAGAGTCAACATCCCACAATGCTCCAGGCTCCCTATGCAGTGACCCGTTTGTCCTAAGTGCAAGCAACTCCCTGATGCCAAACACCAGACATCATCAACAGGCGATGGACGAGGGAGTGAAGACTCAGAGCAGCATTCGAGCACAGAGTTTGGGGAATGAGGGAGGCTTTGCAAGGGCAGAGCCTCACTTACCTACTTTTTTTCAGAGCAAACGGAGGGGCCTGTTGATTTAGACAGGTGAGCATTCCTCTGGCCTGCAGTGAATCACTCAAGTCTGTTCTGGTGCCACTCGGCTTTGATATATGCTTCATTCAGCTTGCTGGTCAGTTGCCAGCCCTAAGCCCAAGATGCAGGAGGCAGGATGGCGACCTGGATTGTCTGACTCCTTTCCTGACCTACCTTTTTCAAAGCCAACAAGGCTCTGCAGGATGGGGGGAGCGTTGCATTGCTTTTGTTTTACATTATTGGAAGAGGTGACAAAATGCGCATTAAAAAAAAGCAGGGAAGATGAGCACACACAAGGACACACACATACACACAGTAACACAGAAGCTTTCTGGCTGAAAAGAAAGTGAAACATACTTTTTCTTTCAAATTTACAAAAGCTGAATTTGAAGTATCAAAGCAAGGAAAGTTCTTTAAAGTGGGTAGGGTAGCCACATTAAGCACATGGTGTCAGAACTTTTCACCCAGAGAACTACAAAGCAAGCATGCGTATACATACCCAACCTGGGCACTGTCGCGATACGGCAGCACTGAAAATATACTACAGAAGGATCTTCTGCCACTGATAAGGACTATTCTAAAAAATAAAAAAAAGAACAAACAACAAACAAACAAACTAAATGCAAAGACTCTTAAATTAAAAAAAAAAATTCTATAGCAACTTAGCATTCATGGAATTCACAGCAGTATTTGCACGCTCCCGCCACCTCCTCTGACAGATGGTATTCTGCTCTCCTTGCAAAATGCAACCTCAGTGCAGCAGAAGCACACTGCCTCCTTATCCAAATGTTAACATGCGAGCATCTCTACTAAGCATATATGAACCCTTTGTTGGGTGAGGGCTGCTGGCTGTGGGGTGCACATGCAAAATGGAGCAGGCAGAGCTAGGAGTCTGGGGGGCTCAGCGCTGGGTGAGCAGTCATATGCCACACTGAGACCACTGATTTCTACTCTACGGTGAACAATGCAAGAGCAGTGGTGCCAGAAACCCTGAGCAGGCAAGACACTCAGATGCCATCATGATCATTAGGTTTTTTATATGCTGGCAGCATGTTAGGTTCTGAGACTAAATTAAGGGAACAATTACATAATCAGTCTTAGCTTCCATTCCTGCTATAAAGATACCACTGGAAACAGTTCTACATGATGCTCTTATGCAATCAAAGGCCACTTTAAAAAACATTAAAAAAAAAAAGCCAAAACACCCAACTCTCAAAAGTACTTATCCAGGCATCTGAGAATAACTTTTGCCAAAGAAAATTGCTGATGAAAAAAATGGAGAAATGAGTGGAGATTAAAAAATCAATATTCTTTAGCATAACGGCAATTCACATCAGATAGGGAGTTTATTGACTTTTGCAATGTTTTCCTTCAATGATGGTAAAGATAAAACCAGGGAAAAACAGTTCTATTAGCTGCACCAAGGTCTGGGAATTCTGACCTCGTTTGAAGACTATGCTATGAAATTGGCTACACACCCAGGAAAAAGTCAGGTTCCTTGGCATGGCAAACCAAGTCCTGTCTTCCGGCTCGCTCTGCCTCTCCAGTCTCAACACGCACTGTATTTCCCACATCCTGTGCTTTATCATTCATCTGCGCTCAAGAACTTGCAGTTCCTCCCTTCCACCCCCGACCTGGGAAAAAACCCTGTTTCGTTCCTTTGAACTCTGTATGTGGTGCCCCCTGCATGCTTGGTGAGCGCCTATTTATCTTCAAAACCCAGCTCAAAAGCCACCTCTCAATGAGCATTTCCTCCCCCTTTACTTGCAGGTGCTGCCTCTGCCCCTTACTCCATACCCAGGGGTGCCCTGATCACAGAGCGCTGCTGCCCACTTGCCACCCATCTCTGGAGCGGGAGTGCCAGGGATCAGCGCGCTGCAGTCCCTCCATGAGTGCAGTGTGGGCCCTGCCAGCCTCTGAGCAGCACCCAAGGCTGGCACTGGCGGGCGGGACTGCAGCTGTCGGCTCAGCCCACGGCGATTCCCTCCGGCAGTGGCTGCCAGGATCTCAGCAACACTCCGGGCTTCCAGACCAGCACTGTCAGACCTAAGTGCTTCACCTGATGAGGCACCAGTGAGGGAGGTGCCAACAGTGAGGCACGAGTAGGCGTGGCCGAGCAGGACTTGAACCTGTGTCCTTTACCACTCTGTGCCTGGCTGCTCTGCTGTTCTCTTAGATTTACTAGAAAAGCCTGCTTGTGGGTTTGAATCTGTGCCTACAGACTTCTTGGACTCCAATTTTGCCTTCAGCCACATATTCGAGGGTGGCTTTCAAGCCTGGCCTGCAAGTAGACCATGAGGGATCAGGGGGTGACAGCGAGGCTGCTGGACGTCCAGGCAGCTCATCCTCCTGCTCTGTTCAGGTGGGGTCCCCTTCTAGAAGGAAGGACAAAGGGTCCTCACACACCCCTCACTGCCAAGAGAAAAGACTGGAACTACTCATGTCCTTGGACACCTGTGTCTTCTGCAACAGAGGGCGGAAAACCAAACTCAGCTGGCTTAGTGTTACTGCGTTTTCTTCATTACTCAGTACTAATGAGTCCTCCCTTCCCACAAGTCAAATTCGAACATTTTTAATAGGAGAAGAAAACGAGACTATGAATGCATGTGAAGTATAAATATACTTCCCAAAATTTCAACAATAATGTACCTATCAGTGAATGGACTGCATTGTTCTAATGAATGAGTGCTTACACCACGTGGCCTTCACTTAGGTGTAGGGGAAGCTGACAGGATGGGTCTCATTTAGAAAAATATGCTGTTCTAACACAGAAGTCATGTTAAGCAACTATAAACGTGCATGCTTCTCATTAATTTCAGCTGGAATGGTCCTTCTCTGGTTGGCCATTTTTAAGCAGATGGGGGGCACTTTCCTTCCTTTCTTGGGTCTAGCGATCCTGTAGACTTCCACTTTCTGCAGAGTTGAGAGGAGAAATCCAGAGCAGAGACCTGCGCAGCAGTGCTGCAACAGGTTTGCAGCTCTTCAAGCCCTGGCAAGCTGGGCCTCGCTAACAGAACTTTCAGTAACACATCCTACGTGTTTCCTGAAGTAGCGCTGGAATCCGGGAGGGACTTCAGGCCTTAGCCAGACCAAGCAAATATCAACAAGTGATCAGCTGTAGTCTTCCATGCTTCCGACACTAGTAACTTTGAGCAGTGAGATTATAAAGACCAATTCCCTGTGACTAGAATTGGGAGGGTTCATGTGCAATTGCAGCCTTGTTCTTTATAAATACAGGGCAACATCCATCATTAGAGATACCCAAGAGGAAAATGAAATCCACCTGCTTTCTTCAAATGCTTCAATATTTGTGAAGGAATTAAGTCAGATTGCCAGGGGAAAATGTAAGATGACCAAATTCTATTTCTAATGGGTTTCAGAAATTGACCTCCTCCGTGTTTTTGCCTCCAAACACCATAGATCTCTTCTTTTATGCCCAAATAGCATGCCAAAAGCCCACATAATTTCCCCCCATCTGTGACATAGAACATTTGACTTGGAATGAAGATGACCAGAAAACATTATACAAAATATTAAGACTTCAAAAGAGGAGTTAACTCCAGGGAGATTGGTCTTTAAGGAGTTAAAGATCACATTTCCATACTAACATCTGCCAGAAGAAAAAAATTAGCAAAGGAAAAAAGCTCCCCAGGGCTGTTGCTCACATGGGTAGGGTCCCTCTGGATACACAATGTTTTCCAAACCCTTCCAGGAAGCATCAACAGTGCTCTGCATCTGGAACTCTGTCTAACTTTCTTCTTCATGGAATTTCATTTCTGTACTCAGTTGCACGGAAGATTCTAGAGAGTTTGGAACAGCCAGGAGATATGGACAGAGCACCAAGGATCACTTTCATTCAATCTACTTTCAGCTGCTCAGCCCATTGCCAACAATGTCTGATCAGGCAATATCTTATATGAGCCAAGGTTCATAAGTTTTCCTCTTATGCCAACATTTGGCTGCTTGTTCAAGTTCTAGAACCCTGATCAGTCCCTATTGGCTGTGATAAGGTTCTTTCTCTTCTAGGCAGAATATCTCATTGTAACAGAAATATTCTCCTGAGGACATTAAAACAAGTAACCAACTTCAAAATTTAGAGAAAAGGAAATCACAGTGGCAGGTGATTAGAAATGATGCATGAGCATAGCTCAGAGATGTTCAGACCCTGGGGGTGTCCAGGACAAACACGATATACTGGAACACATGTGAACCACATTTCCATGGGGTACTTCATCCCCTGCATGCTCAGAAAGCAAGAAAGAAAACATTTACTGATGCTAGTGGTATGGGTTAAATTTTGTTCCCCCCAAAACATGTTGTATTTCTAATCCCCCATACCTGTGTGGCCTTACTTGAAAATATAATCTTTGTAGATGTAATCAAGCTAGGATGAGGTCATACTGAATTAGGGTGGCCTCAGATCCAACAAGTAGATTTAGTGAGAGCTATCTGGACAGGCCCAGAGGAGGGAAGAAGCCATGTGATGAGAGGCAGGGACTGGAGCGATGAGGCCAGAACCCCAAGGACACCAAGGACCATTGACCACCCCCAGGAGGTGGGAGAGGCAAGGAATAATCCTTTCCTAAAGTCCTTAGAGAGTACATGGCCCTGCTGGTACTTGGATTTCTAATTTCCAGCCCTCGAACTGAGAGAGGGTGCATTCTGATTGCTTTAAATGACCCAGGTTGTGGTCCTTTGTAGGGAAGTTCTAGAAAGGGAATACAGCTGCATTCAGTCACTTTCTTGCAGTACTACTCAGCAGGTCCTCTGTGCTCTTAAGCTACATCAGCTGATGCACAGAGATGACTTTCTAGTCCAGGGGCTGTAGAGGATAGGGGCCAGAAGCCTGAGCCTAAGGTGGGGCAGGTGCTTGAGATCTGGGTGAAGTGGGATTCCAACAATTAAGAACAGGGAATGTGAAGTCCAGCATTAAGGGAAACATGGACCACTACAGCGATGTGTAAGGTCACACCTGGCACCAAAGTGAAGTAGGGAAGAGTGGAAGATTTCTGAGAAGCAAGCTATATGATCTTCCTCCCCTCTTCTCTCTATTCCACAAATACTTCTGAGCACTAACTCTCTACCAGACACTGTGGAGGTGTGGGGATTTGATGGACACAGACAAGGAAGGGCTCCATCTTCACAAAGCTTATGGTTGGGTGGAAGAGGTTCACACAAGGATGAGTTCCCTGACAGGGCAGTAGAGGGCGCTATCAAGGAAGCTGAAGGAAGAGCTACCTAGCCTGAGAGATGCAAGGTGGCTTCCAAAAGGAAATGACAGTTAAACTGAGAGCTGAGAGATAAACGGTATTCGGGATATAAGGAGAAGTTTTGCTTGGATGTGGAGGAATTGGTATGAGTCAAGGCTGCAAGGTGAAAGAGTGAAAGATGTATGTGGCAACCAAGGGTGTGGTAAAGCTGCCTTTGCCGCCTCCACCTGCCTGCCCACCAGGCTCTCCAGTCCCCTCTGCAAATCGCTCTCATCAACATTCGCAGCAAATTTAAAGCTCAGACTGATTGTATCAACACTGAGTTGTACACTTCCTAAGACTGGCTTGGATGGATGTCCCCAACCTGTTACTTGTCCTTATTCATTCAAGACTACATAATAAAATATGAATAAAATTTGAGGGAAGTGGTACATCTATTAAAAAAAAAACCACTAAATGTTTAAAAAAAATATTAAAACAAGGCAAGTCACTAAAAATTTGCAGTTGAATAGTTGAGCAAGACAACTATAAATCTTAGGGAGATGTTGCAAAATTCCCAAAGAATTTTGCACTTGGATTCTTGAATCCTTTAAAGAAGTCCAATCTGTACACAGCAGCAATGGGCGGGAATGATGATAGAGTGATGCCAGAGACAGACTCCAATCAGTAGGTCTGTAGGCTAAGGAAAGGTCTGGCATCAAAACAAAAAACTATTGAGTGAATGATCACCAATACGCCTTAAAAACACAATGTTTAGACTACCTGTAATTTTTGTGGGTATTTCTTCCAATGTTAACTAACTTCTCCCCTTACCAAGTAGTTACTGTAAATAATCCAGCACAGTTGAGGGTGGCATGGGAGTGAAGGGGTGGTAGAAACAGACAGTATGGGAGGTGCGGGTCAGCTCCAGAAGGCCTCCGGAGCCCGTGAGGATCTGTCCTGGCACTTAGGAGGTCTGGGAGTAGGTAAGACGGGGATGGTGATTGAAGCAGTGGGTTGGATGAGCTCTCCCAGTGCCGGGTTGGAATGAGAAGAGGAAGGAAGGGCTGGAGAAAGGACTAGCAACAAAGAGCTTAAAGAGGTGAGAGAAGGGGGTGTATGAGTCTGCTGGGGGTTGCCATAACAGAACACCACATGCTGCAAGGTGACACAAAAGAAATGGATTGTCTCCAGTTTTGGAGGCGAGCAGTTCAAGTTATCGACAGAGCACTGCTCCCCTGGATGAAGGCTCTGGGGCAGGACCTGGGCCCCTCTTTCAGTTTCTGGCAGCTCTTTGGTTTGGGGCACTAGTACACCAACTTTCACCCTGTGTATGTGTCTGTCTCCAAATCTGCCCCTTTCATGACAGTGTCAGTTGTATTAGATGAGGGGTCCTCCTTAGTCCAAGACGACCTCACCTTAACCAGTTACATCTACAATGACTCTATGTCCAAAAAGGGTCACATGCTCAGGTCCTAGGGGTTAGGACTTCAACATACGAATTTTGAGGGGCACAATTCAGGGAGTTGAGGAAGACAAGCCCAGTGCAGTGTCATAGAAGCTAGAAGTCCCCTCTTGAACCCTTGAGTCCTCTCCTACCCGTTCTTCCAAGTGAGGCCACACTTGGCCCCCAGCACCGTACTGTCTACTCTCTGTAACTATGATTTTCTCCTGAGCTTACTGCACACCACTGTGGGGATCAGAGCTGGTCTCCCCCCAGGCTAAGGAGAGAATTGAAACAGAACCAGGAAAAGGTTCTGTCCAATCCTAACCCCTAATTCTTTCCTCATTTTATATCCTCTAAATCAAACCTGTTGAAAAGCAGCAATACATACTTGTAGGCCACAGCTTTTCAGCAGCGTACACCCCCACATGCGAAAAGCACTGGGCACTTGCGTACTGAAAATCATTGCTCTGAAAAGTTGCGTGCAGAGTCACAGAGGAAGCCAGCACAACCTCCACGCTATTTAGAAGAGGTACAAAGAATAACACTTTCATATAACCTAGTATGCCGTGCTGACCACCCCCCTTGGCCCCCAGCCCCAGGGCATAAATGGCCAGTGCTCCCAGTGGGGGGTCTACCAGCCTCGCTCCTCTGTTCCCACCTTCATCACCAGGGAAAGCAAAGGCAAAGGGAGTGGGTCAGTCATACTGGAGAGAAGCTCGGGGCAACGTCTTAGTGAGGTCTTGGCATTCTAGAAGTCTCAGTCCAGTCTGCCCACGCACTGTCCCTCAAGACTGAGGTGTCACTGACCATCGGTTGTACACACTGGTGCTGTTACAGATGCAGATGCTTCCCTGCCAGCCTCCTGTGGCTGGGAGGCGGTGGTGTTTCTAGTCTGTTAGTGAGGAATGAAAGTTCTAAGAGGGGAAAGCGCCTGCTCAGCAGGGGCAGACGTAGGGAGCCTCACAGAAGAGGCTCGACATCCATCAAATAGGATGAACTCTTCAGGGAGAAAAGGCAACGGCGGATTTCTTCTTTCCAGAAGGCCAATCCAGAGCTGGTAACTAGCTGTTTTTATTTTTAATTTTTGAAATGCGCTACTTCCTCCAAATCACTAAACTAGGTTCACAGCTTGGAACTGATGAGATCACAAACAAGGTCTTAATTTAGTGGTTACCCATCCCCCCCATTCCTTCTAAAGCTTTCAGTATTAAAAGGAAAGTCTACAACGTGAATTCAGTTACTGCACATTTGCCAACTTACTTTAAAAAGGAGATAAAAGGTGCTAAAATCTTTTATGTATTTTTGTTTTGTTTTCCTATTGAGTTCACACTTTAAAGAGCCAGCACTCTAGCTTACTTTTTTATCTACTCCCATCTCAAATCCTCTTAAATCTCTTTGAAAATTCCTCCCAGGGGACAAGATAGCCCAGGCACTCATGGCAAAGAACATTTCTCTGCTTGCTCAGAATGAAATGATTCTCAAAGCAGACCCAGGAGGTGGGCACTGTACTACCAGGGCACATGGCGGCCATCATTTGGGGGTAATGCAGGTGTTGGGAAACCAGAGGACTTCAAAAAGATGCCAGAGAATGCCCACAAGCTGCATGCCTGAGGGAGAGCAATGCCCATTTGAAAAGAGGGCTCTTGTCTTGTATCACTGAGACAAATGTTTTTGAGTCTTAAGAGTTAGAAGGAAAGGCACTTTCTCCATGGGACTGTGAGAGTCACCGGGCATAGATATCTTGAGAGGCCACATGGCTGGTCTTCGGTCTTCGGGCTCGAATCATCGCCTGCCATGCTGATGACCCAGGTGAAGTAGCTGACAGGAACAGGCCCTTCTACTAAGTGGCAGCTCCCACTTGCCAGTCACCCTGATCAAGGACCATCCAAATGTTTTGACATGGGCCACTGGTCACCTCTCTTTTGTGAGAGAAAGTTTGCTTCAATACTCGTGGTCATTTTTAAAAATGACTGTGGGTCATTTTTGCACTTCATATCACAATAAATTCACTTTTAGAAGACAATACACCTCACCCTCTAGTTTTCTATAAGAACAAGGTTGCCCAAACCCCCACAGTGCTACTGTTCCAATGCAAGCTAAAGAGTGTCAGCTCTCTGCTCAGCACCCTCACAGCTCCTACCTCACTCAACAAAAGCAGACGTCTTCACAATCGACTCTCCCTGAAATTCTCAGGGCTCATCTCTGCTCCCTGCTTCTCTCTACTTCACCTATGTGGCTTTCCTAGAGCTCCTCAGTTACGTACCGTACTTTCCAGCCTCAGCGACGCTACAGCTGTTCCATGCACCCTGAACGCTGTTCCCCACAGTCTGGCCTGCACTGTAATTACCGTCTACCACATCCCATTGATCCCTGCCAAGTTTAGTCTCAGCGAATCGGGATCCTAGTGTTGAAGTAACCGAGCCTCAGCTCTCATCTGCAACACATTCCCCTTCTCTTCCTGCTCTGATATTCTCCATGGCCAAAGAGGGGGCTGCTGGCCTTCAGTCCACAGAGGAGATACCGCTCCAAGGGAAACCTCCTGTTATTCTTTCTAAACCCCCTGCAGGCTGACAATGGGCAGCTAACAAATCTCAGCTGCCCACAGGGTCTCCTGCTTCATCCAACCGACTTTTCACTGTTCAGGTCCCTGGGATGTGCTGTCCTGAGGGACAGAACCGACATGTCTAGGCAGTCCCTGAGTTACTGAGCTAGTTATTTCATCAATAAGGAGACGGAGCTGACGTAATGGGATTTTTTTCTCAGTGCAGTTGCATTGACTACCAGCAGCCTCCGCTCTTTCTGAAGCACACAAACCATTCCTTTAACAACCCATCCCCAAACTCGGCCCGCCTCGGCTCCAGGCTTGCAGGTCTGTGATTATCAGAACTTACTCTCCACTGTAACATCGGTCTCTTTCTGGCTTTTTTTTTAAAAAGAAGATTTATTTTTTTATGCATACAAGAGCAGGGTACAGGCCAGAGATGTTGGGGGCGGGGGGTGTGGTGAGAGGATTTACCAAAGACAGAGTGGAGAGCAGAACAGGCAGATCTACTGAAATACACTGCTGAGGGGAGCAGCGGATGAGGCAGGAGATATCTGCTGCGCCATGTGGGAAGTTCCCTGGCTGGGGATTGAACTCGTGCTGCAGTGGCTGTGGATAGCTTCATAAGTTGAAACTTTCACCCCTTGTGCCACCAGGGAGGCCCTTTTTCTGACATTCTTAAAACAATATTGGCCTGGCTTTTCACTTGGCATTTTAAAGACGATCTGTATTTCTAAATTCTTTCCATTCCCTGGGATCTTGTCCTGAAGACTGAAGCTCATTTAAAAGGCTTTTCCATTCATTTATTCCACAAAGGCTTCTGAGAGCCTACGCTGTGCCCAGCTCAGGGCTTTATTTAGTGTCTGCATCTCAGTTCTACGTATTGAAGCTAAAACTAGCTCAGCAGCTGACATCAGTTCTGTCCCTATACCATCAGCCCCCAGAAGTTCACCATCATTTCCCTCCCTTTTCTGAATATACTTTTAAAAGCCACCACTGGTGTTTTATCTTATTGCAGCAAAATACATACAACATAAAGTATCCCAAGCAAACATTTTTGAGTACAATTCAGTGCCATTAAGTATATACGTGATGGCATGTAAATACCACCACTATTTTCAAAAGTTTTACACTGCCCCAAGCAAAAACCTATCCCCATTATGCAACAATTCCTTCTTCCCCAGACCCTTGGTGACCTCTAACGTAGTTTCTGTCTGTGTGGATCTACCTATTCCAGATATCCTATAAAAGGAGCCATGCAATATCTTACTTTTGTGCCTGGCTTATCACAGTCAGTTTTCAAGGTTCATACATATTCTAGCACACAACACACTTCACTCCCTCTTACGGCTGCATAGTACCTCTTTGTGCGCATTTATCACATTTTGTTAACAGAATCCATTAATCTATTGATGGACACTCTGGTTGTTTCCACATTTTGGCTACTGGCAACGAGGCTATTATGGACACTGATGTACAAGTATCTGAATTCCTCTTTTCAATTCTTTCAGGCAGTGGAATTGCTAGTCATATTGTAATTTTATGTCTTATTTTTTGTGAAACTACCAAACCGTTTTTCCATGGTGACTGGGTGACTGCACATTTTACTTCTTGCCAGCAGTATACAAGGGTGCTAAATTTATTTTCTTTTTATCAATCTTTCATTCACTCCAGATTTTACTCTACTGTACACTATTCTATAAGTTTGCTCAAGCCATTCTTTTATTAGTCTTTAACCTTTAGCTAATGATTTTTAAACATCAGAATTCAACAGTTTTCTCAAAACTCAACATGACATGCTGTCATTCAGTGTGAGGATTCTTAGCTCCCGCCTTCCCTTTGATCATGAGAATGAGATTTGCAATCTGAAGCTTGCATCTGGAGTCTACCCCCACCCCCTTCCAGCTGTGTGCTCCAGTTGCCTCCTTTGTAAACTGGGATGAGTGTCTTAGTTTTCTTTTGTTGTAGTAACAAATTACCACAAACTTAGTGGCTTAAAACAACACTACTTAGGGCCTCCCTGGTGGTGCAAGGGGTTAAGTCACAGCACTATGAATCTGTCAGCAGCCACTGCAGCACAAGTTTGATCCTAGGTCAGGGAGATTCCCACATGACGCAGCAGACCTCTCCTGTCTTGCCTGCTGCTCCCCTCAGCAGTGTATTTCAGTCAATCTGCCTGTTCTGCTCCCCATTCTGTCTCTGGTGAATCTTCTTGCCCTCCCCCTACCTCTGGCCTATACCCCAGCTTGTATGCTTAAATAAATAAATCTTAAAAGCAAAACAACATGACTTATAATTCTGGAGGTCCAAAATCTGAAATGGATCTCACGGGCCTAAAAGCAAGATGCTAGCAGGGCTGGTTCCCAACTGGAGGCCTAAGGGAGGACAGTTTTCCTGCCTTTCCAGCTTCTGGGGGCTGCCGCATTCCTTGGCTTATGGCCAAGGAATCTTTCTCCATCTTCAAGGTCTGCAATGGACAGATGAGTCTTTCTCACATCATATCACCTGACACTGATTCTCCTGGCTCCCTCCACCCCTTCTGAAGACCAATTTAGTCCCATCCAGATAGTCCAGGATAATTCTATTTTAAGGGCAGCTTATCAGCAACCCCAAACTGCATCTGCAACCTTGCATCTCCTTTGCCATGTAACCAAACACGTTCAAAGATCCCCAGTATACAACATGGACATCTTTGGGGGGAATGATTCCACTTAACACAACAATAGTAATGCCTTTCAGGGTTTTTTTTCAAGGATTATTTGTATTTTCAAGTTCTTTCCATTCTTCAAGACATAGTTATAAAGACTGAAACTTATTTAAAAGTTCTCTCCACTCATTTACTCAACAAAAATCCAGAGTTGAATTACTGCAATAAAACATATACAGTAAGCACTCAATAAGTGTTAACCATTATCACCTTATGGTACTCATTGGGCAAATTATAATCCCCTTGTCAATGTGGTTGCAGCCACAAGAGTCCACGTCTCAGTCTGAACCTCATGTGTTTCATCTCCCTGAAGTGCACCAGCACTGCTTTCTTTTCTGGCTATCAAGTCCAACATGGCGTCCCCATCAGCTGCCTGTCTTTGTGTTAGTACAGAAGTAGCAATGGGGCATGGGGTTCCCCTCACTTCCTCCCCCACCCGCTAGGAAACACTCAGTAGGACCAGGAAGAACTCAGCAGCCTGTCTGGCTCTAAGGGCAGAGCCTAAGTCTCCGTTGCTGGTCAGTGCCATGTCCAGTTCCATCCGCCCTGGCTCCAACTGCCCTGAAGGTTGCAGCAGGGCTCCAGAACACTCCAGCCTGGCTGACTGCACTTCATCTACACACAAGCCTCCTGAGGGCTCTGTTGCCAGCCTCCCAAAAGTCACTGATTCCAGACAGAAAGGGTGGTTTGTACTTAAAGTGGGCTGCATCTCCATTAGAACCACACCTGCTATGGGCGGTGGTTCTCTCCCACTTCCCATGTCTGTTGGGCTCCATCTGATGTCAAGAATGAAGTGAGGGGCCTCCCTGGTGGCACAACGGGTTAAGTCTCAGCATATGAAGCACTCGGCAGTCACTGCAGCACAAATTCTATCCCCAGCCAGGGAGCTTCCCACATGGCACAGCAGACCTCTCCTGCCTCTCCTGCTGCTCCCCTCAGCAGTGCATTTCAGTCAATCACCTGTTCTAATCCCCACTCTGTCTCTGGTGAGCCCTCTCATTGCCCACTCCCGCTCAAACCTCTGGCCTACACCCCAACTCTTGTATGCATAAATAAATAAATCTTAAAAAAAAAGAATGAAGTGAGCCTGCCAAGTCCCCAAGGTTAATTTCTGAGCAGTGATCCTGATGTTACTGATCAAACGGCAAACTGGGGCTTGTTCTGTTTTTTTTTTTTTTCTTCTTCAGTCAAACAAGTATCATCTTTTACTGTATTGGTTCTTAGTTTTAATATTTCCCCCCTTTTTACCTCTAACTGTGCTCAACATTCATAGTCAGGTCAGAGACTGAGGATCCTGATAGACGTTCCCCTCTATTTTGTCAGTTGCACTCCACGACCAATGACAGCAGCCATTCTGTCCTTACTGAGGCTGGGGCCCCAAACCCTCCTCCACGCCAGCGTCTGGTGCTCAGGGTCAGGGGGCTTGAAGACACAGGAGCCCTAACTCTAAAGTCTTCTGGTCCGGAAGAGCAGGCGGCCTGGGCTCAGCCTGCAGTCTGA
This sequence comes from Scalopus aquaticus, assembly GCA_004024925.1. Taxonomy (NCBI): domain Eukaryota; kingdom Metazoa; phylum Chordata; class Mammalia; order Eulipotyphla; family Talpidae; genus Scalopus; species Scalopus aquaticus. The sequence continues at coordinate 16,251 of PVIJ01009669.1, forward strand.
GAGGTCTGTGCTAATGGGACCTCCCAGGAGACCCGGACCGGCCGGGGCGTGAGTGCGCAGGAATCGGGGCTGGAGCAGGGAGGGCACCCGCTGGGACCTGGCTGTGCAGGCGCCTGTCAGTCAGCTCTCTTCCCTGGGTTTTTCGCCTCAGGCCATCCTGTTTTCAGTCCTGACCATCAAGCGCATTAATGAACACCTCCAGCCTTCTCCCTAAGCCTCATTTCTCCCTAACACAGACAGGCAAACCAGAGTTGAAAGACTCCAATTCTTGCTCAGGACTGTGGCTGTGTGGTGTTGTGTATGCTCCGCCATACATCTGAGGAAGGGAGACACAGACCCCTGCCTTCCCTCCTGAGAGCATGACTAGGACCCCTTCTCCCCACCACGCTGGCCCTGCCACTCTCTAAGAGGACACCACACTCCTGATGCTGAGCAGGGGGCGGGGACAATTCTCTTTCCTTTCTCAAAGGCGCCCTCACATCCTCCCATTCATTAGCTCTTGACCTCCATTTCCTCTGTCACCTCAGAAATTGTCGTTTTTTTCTTCCTGGCAGCTTCCCTGTTTCTTTCATCTAAGAACAATCCATCCTCGATAATAAACCAGGGCGGGGAAGAAAAGCACCCTCAGCCCTTTCATCTTTCTCTGGCACAGGAAAAGTAGTTCTCACCTGGACAGATACAGCCCGCTTGTAGCCTGTGATTCCCACAACAAACTTATTAAGGCTTTCCTGCCTAAGTCCCAGTTCTCAGATCTTCACATAAGTGAAGAGTTCGTAGTGGTTCCCTCTGAAAACTGCCCTGCCAAACTATTAGCAACCGCACACTATCTGGACTCTGTGTTGTTCCTGGGTCAAGGGCGTGATGGGGCAGGAGGTCCAGTCACATATGCTGCCGATCCCTCTTGACCAGATCCTTTATTAGCTACCTCCTCTCACTACCAGGCTGGCTGTCTGGCTCTGTGTCCTCGACAGCATCAAGAGGTGGGAAATCGGGCCTCCCTGTTGCGGCAGAGGTTGAGCGCTGCGCTGTGGAGCTGTCAGCAGCGCCCGAGGGGGGTTCGATGCCCAGCCAGGGAGAATCCCACATGGTGCGGCAGACCTCTCCTGCCTCGCCCGCTGCTCCCCTCAGCAGTGTATTTCTGATCTGCCTGTTCTGCTCCCCACTCTATCTCTGGCGAACCCTCTCACCGCCCCACGCCTCTGGCCTGTACCCCAGCTTGTATGTATAAATAAATAAATCTTTAAAAAAAAAAAAAAGGTGGGAAATCCCATTCATTTGGCTTTGTCATTTTTATTTAGGAATTAGAGGCTTTCTAAGTTTATTTTATGGCTAAAGAGATTAAGAAGAGAAACACACATGTAATTTAATGAATAACTGTACTAAAAATGACATAAATAAGATTTGGGTCTAGCCAAGTAGGGACCTCTAAAGAAAAGAAAAACTTGGTGGTAAAATGAGTAAGGCACAATAATTGTGACAATAAGAGGAAGGTGAGAGAGAGAAATTCAGAGTGTCCTAACTCACAGATGGCCACTGTGGGCCTCTGTGCTGCACACAGCAATGGACACTGACTATGTACAGATATCTGATGAGAGCTTGGTTTTGCTATTCTGAAACCAACCAATGAAAATATATAAAATCATGTCTCCTGTTCAAGGAAGTTTTAAAAATAGGTATAAACTCTCAGAAAAACACATCTTTAAAAGATTGTGATTATTAGTGTTACTATGTAGATTGTACAACAAATTTTAGACCAAATTACAGCAAGGCTGCGTTTTTGTCATTCCATGAGGCTAACTAGAGACATTATTCATCTGGCAATATTCATCAGGTATAAACTAAGACAATGTGTATGGACCCCGTGGGATCTTCTGTAAATCACAAGGAGTTACGCCTCCAAACTATTTTTGGCAAGCCCACCACTCTGGGACAGTGTCTCTAACTCACCCACATTCAAGGAAACCACTGTCCGTGTCCCAGATCAGTGGGCAGGAGCTGCCCTAGGGATGCAGAGCATCGGGGACCCGGGAGGCCTTGGAACTCTGTCCCCAGTGCCACTGCCGGCTGCCAGGGATGGACTGGGCCATTCAATCAAAGCAAGCTGGCAACAAGGATTCCGGTCCATGCGTTGCCAGGAGAGTTTTAATACCATGGTCATATAAATTTCAACCACGATAATTTTCACTTAACAGCGCTTTCCAAAAGAGCCAGTGAAGGTCTGGAGAAACACGTGCTCCACATGTCAGCAAGCCCAGGAATCTGAATCAGCGCCCAGGAAGAATCTGTTGGCAAAGTCGTCTTTCTACTCTCCTAAAGGGAGTCATCAAAGCTAGTGCCAAAACCAAGTTCAGGCGCAGATCTGGAGGGATGTTTACCGACCAGAGCATACAGCCCTGGTGGAAGAAGGAAACAAAACCCCACACAGCCAAAAAAGAGGGGGGGGGGAACCCACAACTGTTTGTTGTTCAATTTTTCTATAAAAATATATTTAAATATGATTAAAAATTCAGTTTGCGGTTAGTCTAAAAATCTCATCGAGCCTGTGGTTACAGGGAGGGAGCGTTACTGTCTACACACATCACTGGACGGTTCTGGGGGGCGTGGGGTGGAAATGGTCTGTTTGGGAAGGTTATATGAGATCATGTTCATCTCAACAGCACGGTCTTGACTTTGCTGAGGTCTGGCTGTTCAGCCAGGCTCCTCCCCCTTTTTCCCCTGGACCCACCCCCTCCCACAACAGGGAAGGGGGAGGGGCAGTTTTTGTGAGTGTGGTACCTTCCATTCCTGGTATCATGTTGCCTCATGTTCTTGATAAAATGAATCTTCTTAAAGTTCTTTGGTCTGGGCGAACCTGAGAGAGTTCGACATCTGAAAAATAAAATCATTCCAGAAACACAGTCAGTTGCCCGTTGAACAGCTGAGACATCTCCACACAAAGACAGGAAGGAAAGAGCAGACACATGGTTGAGTCACCCCAAGGATAATGAGGACGACATGGCTGGAAGCAAGGGAGCTTAAAAAAAAAAAAACACAACCAGTGACAGACAACTTCCTTGATAATACTGATAATAATTTATATGGGTCTCTGAAAAGCCAGCTAATGAAAACTATTGTCCCCAGTTACAGTAACATAACCTACACAGATTCCAAAGATATCATTTTTTATTGTCATCTTAAAAAGCATCCCCCTGTATCAACACCGGTGATGGGAACACAAAACTGTAAATTTAAAGGCTTGGAGTGGGGACATTGGAAAAATCAGTTTAAAAAGAGCCTTGAATCACTGTTCTTCCGTAGCAGGACTTTGGCCTGTTCTACCTGGACAGCTGCCCCAGCTGAATTGTGCCTGGAAGTTACAGCTTGACTCTGAATGAGAATCAGACACCTGACTTGAGGCTGTTTTCTTTTCATTTTAAGATAAATTTTAAATAAATATTTGTTGTACAAAATGACTTGGATTTGGATGCTTTTTTCCCCTGGATTATATGACATTTGCTCGCATTACAGGGCTGACGGTAGAGAACACAGGTTAAAAGATCTTATTTGGTGTCTATATATTTTTGTGTATATCTTTTTCTCAGTTACCTGGCAAACTCCAAATTACAGAATGGCAACAGCAAAAACAACAAACAAAACTATGAGAGTCTAAAATTTGTTTTTTTCTTGAGAAAGGGAGCTGTGACTTTGCTGTTTTGGATTTTGATACCAACATGTTTTTTTATTTAAACCTTTCTGGCTGTGAGCCACCAGAGCTGGCTCCTGCCATGGGGTGTGAGTACCCGAGACCTTGTACTCCAGGGGCTGAGTTCCAGGGAAGCAGCGCCCACTTTCCAAAGCCACACTGAGGTCTGCACTGAGCTATCGCCGGGCTCGGCCAGTTCTGACCTTTGAGGTTCCAGGTAGGAGAGATGACCCGACAAGGAGGTACCACTGAGTGCCCAGGGTGTGAGGGCACAGTGAGGTGGAGGCTGGGAGAACGGGCAGCAACAATCTTGACTCCTCTCCAAGGGCACAGCTCAAGGGAAAGTGAGGGACATCCGCAGCCCAGACCTCGGGGGCCGGCGCTCCAAGCCCCTTGACCTCCCCTCCCAGCAAGGGCCAGTCTTCCTAGGAGCCCTTTCCAGAAAGCACTGAACATTATTTTTCTCCATAAGAGACAGCACCTTAAAAGGTAATTTAACTTAAAAAAAAATCACACTGCAGGGGATTTTGGTGGATCTGATTGTTCTGCTCCCCACTCTGTCTCTGGTGAACCCTCTCACCGACCCACACCTCTGGCCTGCACCCCAGCTTGTATGCAAAAATAAATAAATCTTTAAAAAAAAATCACACTGCAGGGCATGCATGCAGGCTATAGTAGAGACATAACATTAGCTATGATTAATCTGGTGGTCTTAATCAGGAAAAGGGGGTTCCCCAGACCTTGGGTAGGGAGGAGGGAAAGCCCCCTCTGGTCATGTCTGCTGCTTTGCAGCTGGCTCCACAGCCCATGCCAGACGTTTGAGCAGAACCCACACTGCTCCCAGGCTCCCCTGCAAACTCCCCACTGACCCGTACACATCACTATTTCTATTTCAGCTCCCACCCTGGTGTGATAGTTGGAATTAAATGTGATGATGTGTATACAAGTGACACATCCAAACACAAATCTACACTTTGACACATGTACAGGCAAATATTCATAAACAAATTTCAAGGGTTGTGATTATTAAGAAACTATCAGCTGCAAAGAATGGTTACTAGTTCCCCCCTCTCTTCCTAAAACTGCAGTCCTTATGAAGGATCCTAAACTCTTGCTTTAAAATATTCTTTTAAAAACGTGCAGAGCCTTGCCTGAGGACATTTCAGACAGGGCTAGAATAGGAATGGCACCCACAATTCCCCCTCCATGCCAAGCTTCTAACCCAGATTTAGTCAGCTTGGGGCTGGAGGGGATTGGGCCTTACTCTGCCTTCATGGGGCAGCCTTCTGGAAGCAGACCCAGGACTTCCAACTGCCTCAGCTCTACCTCCAGGATGACTGCTCAGGGCTGCAGGTAGCCCAAGATCCCTGACGATCTCTCACACCCTGACTATCTCTCTAGAAACACAAGAGGAGACTCTCTGAAAGTATAAAGGTGTGTCTCCACTGGTTTCTGGACAAGACCGAGCATTCTCAAGTGTTCTCACACCCTCACCCTGCTTCTCCCCAAAGAGCAGACCTTCCCAGGCCAGCTGTCTGAGGGCAGTGGGCCAAGAGCTAGACTGTGAGAGGGTTCAGGCACCTCACAGACCTGCCAACTCAAAATCTTTGGCACCTCCCCACTCGCCCCAGTGGTAGCAAGCAGGCCCAGGCCCCGCTGCAGGGGAGGGGTGGCCCGAGGCTGCGCCTTCTCCCCTATCAATGTCCTCCAAATTTGAGCACGAAATTCCCAACTTTCTGCTGGAACTGGAGGTGGGCAAAAGGGCCACAGCGGCCGTGCATAACAACGGGTCGGGGCAGCGACACCAACGGTCCCGGCGCCTAGAAGGGCTGGGAAGCTGGGCCGGTGGTCACGCTGCCGTACATGCTGCAGACGAACTGAGGTTTTTCTGGATTTTTTAGTAGATGCCCACCTCCAGTTCCAGCAGGAAGTCGGGAATTTCGTGCTCAAATTTGGAGGACAATGATAGGGGAGAAGGTGCAGCCTCGGGCCACTCCTCCCCTCATTTTTAGGGTGCTTGTTTCCGCCCAGCCAGTGGAAAGCCTCTCAGTCTAGGCCCTCTTGTAAATACTCAATTCTCAGAGCTCTGGTGGATACAAGAATCTAACCTTGATGTACAAGAGAAAAGACCTTAGAGGACAACTTGACAAGGGATCTTTATTCTAAATATCAGCACCCAACTCTTAATGGCAGAGCTGGTGATCTAGCCCTTCATTCTGCAAGCTGTTTGTTGTCACGTATGTTTTTAAGCATTCAACTAAACCACCAGGGAATCGCAGAAGCACTTTAAGAGAACTGTGGTGTTAGCAACAATTGCCAAGGAAACTGGAAGACTGAACACTCAGGTTGTGGCAGGTTAAGCAAAGAACGAATTAATTTCAAAGCCGCCTGCATTCACGTGTAAACATTCATTTAAAAACACACATTTTAAATGATGCGAAATTAAGTTAGGATAGAATTAAATTAAAAACTAATTTAATGAAAGATTAGCTGTTTCTTGTTAGTACTGATTACAGGATACACTTAATTATGCAAAAGGTTTTTAATAGATGCCTTGGAACCATCTGTGCAATGTGCGGAGTTTAAAGCAAGTTGGGCTAATAGCCTTCCACCCCCTCACTTCCCCAAAACACTTCAGTGTCATTACTGGTACATTCATTTCACAGAATTAGGGAGCTGGAAAGGACCTTAGGGAACAAACTTATCTGCCCCTCCCATTTTGCAGATGAGAAAACTGAGGCCCCAGAGAAACTAGCGCATTTTCAAGGCTACTCAGCCAGTTACTAGAAGAATCAGACCAAGAACCCAGGTGCCCTGACTCCTACCCTATCGTCCCTTCTGAAATACTGAGCTAACTGAATTTCTCCGGAAGAGTAAGCTTCTAAGTAAATAATAGAACTATTTTGAAATTTTTTAAAAGTCCATTTGGGAAAATAAAAACATCTTAAACTGCTCAAATGCCTTTGGATTCTGACTTCAAATTTACACAGTATTTGGTGGGCATTCAGCACAGTATTCTTTAAGTAAGAGTTGGATAAAATTCTGATTGAGGCACGTAAGCCATTTTTTACTCTACTGATTGCGTTCTCACAAGACTGAGGGGTGGAGGGCTGAGCCTGGGGGCACTCTGAGAGGAGGTGGCAGGGGTGACAGAGCACCCTGTCCTCCTCAGGGACTCCCCACACCCCCACCTCCAGGCCCTGGCATCTGAAATCCCTGAGGAAAAAGTAATATTTTTAGCTTGTAACTTTTTTCACCTGGTTCCTGACTCAGTCACTGTACTGCTCAAAGGGCCAAGGCTTCTGCAGCCTGTGGAAACCCCAGTGGCTTTGCAGCTCTAGTCATTGCTATTTGTGGCAGGGGTGACCTTACCTGCTCAAATGCCAAAGCCTCTTGGTACCTGGTTCTTTTCTACTCTCCCTGATTACTTTGGACCACAGCCAGCTCCCTAATTCGACTTAATGCATTTTGGGGTAAGACTCCTTCCAGGAAACAGTCCTCTGCTAACATTTAACAGTGACTAACAGACGGCTTGCAACCAAACCACACCTGTCATGCAGCTACAAGCCACTCATCTAAAGACGGCCCCAGAGATTCCATGCAGTTTCAAAAGGCATCAAAAGTAGAAATCTCATTGTCCAGACCTGACTTTCTTTTTGGCATTTCATCACCCCAGGCCTATCTGTGTGCCATTCTTCATCCAGGTGGCCTGTGCACAAGACCTGTAGCCTGGGCATTGAAGCTCCAGGTAGACAGAAGCCTCTCCTCAGCAGTACCCGCCCTGATCAGAGAGAGGGGCCCAGGATCTGGAAGTCCTGGTGAGTGGCCAAGGCACAAGGAGAGCAGATGTGGTTCTGGGGGAGCTGGTCTGGCCAGTGGGATTCCTCACACGGGTCTCTGCCTCTGCCGCCTGCTGCGCATTCCTGGTGAAGTCACACTGTGCAATTCTGCCTCATCTTCTTCCCAGGGAGGCACCTCCCATGCTAGCTGACCTGTGCAACCTTGCCTCATCTCCTTCCCAGGGAGGAGACCCCCTGCTAGCTGACCTGTGCAATCCTGCCTCATCTTCTTCCCAGGGAGGCACCCCCCATGCTAGCTGACCTGTGCAACCTTGCCTCATCTCCTTCCCAGGGAGGAGACCCCCCTGCTAGCTGACCCGGCTGGGGTTGACTAGAGGAGGGTCAGGTGAAGCAGCGCTGGATTAGAGAGAAAATTGCCAGTCACAGCTCAGAAATTACTGTCACCCCCAAAAAGATGACTCCCAAGCACTTTTCCAGTCCTGAGGGAAAAACAAATGCTTTCAGCCCCAAGGAAGCACTCACCGAAGTCCTCAGCAAGTTTTCCCAGTTATTAGCTGTGGAGGGGTGTGGATACCTCCTAGCATGTCCAAGACTGTGACTAAATCATGAGCACACTGAAAAAAGGACATTGCTGGGCTCCCTTTCTATGAAAGCAGCAGTTTGCAAAATGAAGTGGAACCAGAGCGGAAAGTACTCAAATTCTTATGCAAACTGGGCTATTCCAAAACTTAAATGGGATTTAATAGTTTTCTACTTCTAATGGCCCTCAGGTTTGGGTTTCCAAACTACCAGTCTAGGGATCATGTGGTCATTTAAAAAATTGAATTCTGTTAGACAGTAACTTAAAAAAAAAAAAAAAAAGCAACTCTAACTGGCACCTCGCATTGCAGGCTGGTGGCCATTAACAAAAACCAACACTGAAAACTCACCTCCGTAGAGGGGCATTCTCCTCAATATCTTCCAGGGTCTCCAAGGACGATCTCTGAGAGATGAGGCGGCGTCTGCAGAGAGGAAAAAAAATCTGGGAGTTAAAACTACATTGTAAAGTGGAGCAGGCATTTCTGTACATTTACAACTGTTCTAAAAAATAAAAAGCCACAAAAGAAATGGAATAAACGATGTCTTTAAGCGGCTGCCATGTCCCCGGCCTGCAGCCCTGAGTGCCAGGCCCATCTTGTCTTGCTGAGGCCTGAGATTCTCCCTGGTTACAGGGCGGCTTTGTGATGATCAGGGAAATGACTGGTCCTTTTTTGTAGCAAATGCCCCAAAGATGAAAAAAAGACAAGGCGCCTCTTGTAATATATAGTACAACTCGGGCACTGTGTGCATTGCTTCTGCGGCATTAAGTGATACTGTGTATTCAAATACCAGAAGTCTGAGGCTGGTGAGCTGATAAATATTAAATTTTAAAACCATTAAATAAAATCTGAAAATCATTAGGCTGCAACAAAAGTTACGTTCTCTGGATGACCACGGTGTCAAAAGCAACCAGAAACAAGAAAGAAATGATGCCTCTGGGACAGTTTTCCAGATACCAGTAAGAATATCTGGACATGATTAAGCAAACCATTAACTCTTTCGAGCTGCTACAGCAAACCACCTGCTAAAACTTTCCCAATCTAGTGTCTTCTGCCAACTGAAATAAGAACAGGTCTTTGGGTTAACTGAGAATATCTGGTTCAGGGAGCAGGTGGTGAAAACTTCACAGGAAATCCACTTGAACAAGGACCATCATTTCTTAGTAAATGATTTGGCAGACTGGGGGATAGAGAGAAAAAAATCTGATTAGATTTTTTCTTTGGAAAAAATGGAACAAAAAATAGAAAGTCTATTTGGTATTATATTTGACAAAATTTAAGAATCTGCAGCAATTATGCGAGGGGAGGAGGAAGACAGCACATGGATTCTGGTGGGGGACTCCGGGTGCTTTGGTGGTGAGAGCGCTCTGGTGACCACACCTGAGGGGAGAAATCCTATACTGTCAAAATATTAATGAGGATGTAAAACAACACTTCATTTAAAAAATAAATTAAAAAAATACAATTATAATCTTGTTCTAAAGAACAGAAAATGAGACAAATGCTATTTTGTCTGTACTTTTTTTAAAAAATAAGATTTATGTATTTATGCATACAAGAACTGGGGTGTAGGCCAGAGGTGTGGGGTGGTGAGAGGATTCACCAGTAACAGAGTGGGGAGCAGAACAGACAGATAGACTGAAGTACACTGCTGAGGGGAGCAGTGGGAGAGGCGGGAGAGGTCTGCTGAGCCATGTGGGAATCTCCCTGGCCGGGTATCGAACTCGTGCTGCAGAGGCTCTGGATAGCTTCATAGTGCTGCGCTTAACCCGTCACGCCACCAGGGAGGCCTGTGTCTGTACTTTTCTTACCAGCTACTGAGTCCTCTTGCTTCATATTTTACTGTTATTAAAAACTTTTTCTTTGGTAGGGGGGACTCCCTGGTGGTGCAACGGGTTAAGTCTCAGCACTATGAAGCTATCCAGACCCACTACAGCACAAGTTTGATCCCTGGCCACAGAGCTTCCCACAAGGCGCAGCAGACCTCTCCTGTGCCCCGCTGCTCCCCTCAGCAGTGTACTTCAGTAGATCTGCCTGTTCTGCTCCCCACTCTGTCTCTGGTGAATCTTCTCACGACCCCACACCTCTAGCCTACACCCCAGCTCTTGTATGCATAAATAAATAAATCTTTAAAAAAAATTTTTGGATTATGTTTTAATAAGACAATCAGAAAGATCAGTTTTGCAAACTATTCAAGGGTTTGTCAATTTCCTAAGCACTTCCCTTTATCTTTTGATATTCAAATCCTTTCTGAAATACCACACACCCTCCTTTCCTCTCCAAGTGAAAACTGTTCTCATTTTCTCAGGTCCTCAGAGTTCTCCATCATGTATCTCCATGACATACTGGACCTTTTCAAGATCTGGAGTCTCACTCTGCAGCTAACTTACACTGAATTTCCATAACTGCCAGATTTCCAATAGTCTGCCAGAGGCAGTTGTAGGGAGACACCAGTCTTACCTGAGAGCAGTGCAAAGGGCCTGAGGTGGTGGGTATAGGGTAAGTGATGGTCAGGCTTGTACACCACTGGCCTCTGCAGCTATCACCTGTGGCTTTGGATGCAGGAGGCGCTTGGCAGGGTGGGCTCAGGGCATGTAAGCCTGACTCTGGACACCTAGATTAGGGTTTGGGCGTGCGTAAGTGGGCACACCTGAGCCTGGAGGCTGGGGTTTTAAGGGCAGCGTCACACAGAGTGTGGTGGGCAGTGCAGCGCTGTAGTGGAACGGCTGCGCAAGGAAGACCGTGAGACAACTCTGAGGAGGGCCCAAAGAAGAAAGAGTAAAAGATTCACGGGGTGGGGTGGGGGGTGGGGTGCCTGCCTCCTGGCCTCCCTGTCTTGCCAGCCTTTTGGCTTGCCGCAGAACAAATGGAGGAAGATCATTAAAGCCTGAAAAAAACACTGAGGGCTCTGGGACTCTCCTTTACCCATCTTCTGAATAGATAGAGAACCTGCCCTGTGCTTGCTGGCACAATGGCGGGGAACTGATTTTATAGCGGTTAATTCCTAAGTAAACAGGACTGCCCTGTGCAGTCCTGTAAGTTAGGGGGTGCTGCTCACCAGGACCCCTGTGACAGCTGGGCCATGAGCTGACGTGAGGCCCCTCCAAGTCCTAGGTCTGGCTGGTCTGTATTCCAGGCTGGAACCAGGCAGACACCCAGCTAGTCACACCTTCTCCAGTGACAGAGCCCTGGGCTCCCATGTTCCCCTTCCAAAGGAAAATGCAATCCCACCAAGGAGCATGTGCGCTGGGTCAGAAAGCCACAGGCAAGGTCCCAGCGGAGACCTGCGTTCAACCTCCTGGAACTGCAAGTCTGGCCTGCTGGGAAGCAGAACAAGCATGAGCCGGGCTCGGCTCCTCAAGGGGGATTCCAGGAACGACTGAAGAACTCCATTGCCAGCCCCTCAAACACCCCCAGTGCTTGGGGCTGCCTCCCCTCCTCAGGGGCAGCACGGCCAGTGCTCCAGCTGACAGGGCCAAGTGAACCCCATGGTGAACACACTAGGACCCTGCCTGGCAACGGTCCCACAGGCAACTCAAACCGGGGGGCACACCCCAGGAAAATGGGCCCATTTAGAGAAGCACAGAAGCTTCAAAGAGCTGCACCTAGCTGTTTCCAAGCTGGAGAAGAAACGTGCTTTTTAGAAAAATAGTTCCAACAGAATATACCTATCTACACATGGATTTGGGTTTTAAAACAAAAACCCAGCTCATGAGTTGAACAAAAATTAATATTCTCTCTTTTTCTCTCTCTCTCTCTCTCTCTCTCTCACACACACACACACACACACACACACAGGCAAGCATCTAGGGTCTGAATTCCTTAAAGGGAAATAAATCTAAAACGCTAATGCCCACCTGTTCCTTTTAAATTCAGTGACTGCACTTCCCTTCACGAATAGAACCAAGCAGTATACTCTTTTAGATCCAGAACCAGTCATTACAAAGAAACTGTCATAAGGTGCTATGAAACTAAAGATGTGATGCCTGCCCTTCCTACAGAAACATTTAAAATGTATACGCTGACATAAATGTTCGTGTCCCGTGAACTGGTGTTGCTAAAGCAGGGTGCTCGTCTCTGCCTCCTGCCGCCTTGCCAGACCCTTTGAAGGTCTATGAGAGCCTCTCCCTGGCCTTCTGGCCTCACAGATGGAAAAGAAGGCTAAGGGCAGATGGCCTTATAAACTACGTCCATTACCAAGCAGACTCATCATCTACACAGTTAACCGGTGTGGGCTTTGCAAATTTTAATGATTGACAAAGAAAACTTAGCCTCATTATGAACCAAGAAGACCTGCAGTAAGAGCCTGGCAGAGATCAAAACAAAAGTCTGGGGCCTCCCTGGTGGCGCAATGGGTTATGAAGCTCTCCACAGCCACTGCAGCATGAGTTCAATCCCCAGGCAGGGAGCTTCCCACATGGTGCAGCAGACCTCTCCTGTCTTGCCTGTAGCGCCCCTCAGCAGTGTATTTCCGTCAGTCTGCCTGTTCTGCTCCCCACTCTGTCTCTGGTGGATCCTCCTACTCCCTGCACCTCTGGCCTACACCTCAATTCTTGTATGCATAAATAAATATTTAAAAAAACCCAAAAGTTTGATTTGCTGGCCATGAATATTTTTGAGGCTGATGTGGTTCCCATTCAATCCTTGTACCTAAGTCAGTCTCTCTAAAGCACCCAGGCTCGTTTTAGAACATTATCTTTTCAATGCTGCACTCTGGGGAAGGGCGTGCTAATCTCTGACAAGACATCTACATGGATCTACCTCTGTGGACCAAAAATTCTGCTTCTCACTAGGGTTAATGGCACATCACTGCACGCTCTTGGGACCCGGGCTGCTCACCGTGGTGGTGATAACTAATCCACCTACACAGGAAGCTTAAGAAAAGGTCACTGGGTGGGGAGAGAAAACACGACACAGACAGGCATGGACTGGGGTGACAGGGACCAGATGAGGCAGGACCCAGAACTTCCCAAGTGTCTTTTAGGCACAAAAGTGTCTCCAGCTCTATTTTCAGGGCAGAAGCAGTGACCAAAAACATGCTTTTAAAAAGTCCTGGGGGTTCTGATGAGCAGGAGGGATGAGCCTCCGGTGTCAGGTCATTGCCTGCCCAGGTCAGACATGGGTGAAGATCTACGAACATTCTAGTGACTCACATGAGCAAATGCATGGAAATGACTATAACTGACCCAGTGTGCAGGGCAGGTGGGGACAAGGGACAGCCCCAGGCACAGCTCATCAGTCCCCAGGTGAGCGTCCTTGTCTGTTTAGAAGGGGCATCCTCTGTCTGAGTTTATTAAACATGTATTTTTCCGGGGGGGGGGTTCCTGCTTTTAGGACTATAAAAGTTATACATCTCACTGTCAAACAATTCCAATCAGGAAATGTGTAAAGTAAAAAGTGTGGGTACTTTCAGAAGCTCCAGATCTATTAGTTAACCTGAATATACAGATGAATGGGTCTCAGACAGTAGCCAGGAGAGAACCTGGAGCCCTCACCCAGGTTGGGAAGTGGTGTCTGGGGCTGAGTACCCTGTTCTCTGCACCATTTCTGGCTGCAGACGAGCAAAGGACGGGCCATGCTTTGCTGCTGGCGAGGCCACTCAGAGACGAGGAGCAGCAAGGAATCTCAGCGGCACTAGAGGCGCCCACCTCACACCCGAGGTCTGGCCCCAACGCCTGTAGACCCATCAGCACGGGAGCAACGGCCAGAGACCCTTCTGGGGGCTGGAGGACTGTCGGGGTAAAATGGTCCTGAGGGTCAGTTCAGGTGAAGTTCAGGTGAAGCACTAGCTCAGGTGAAGCTGGTGCTGAGGGCTTTGGGCAAGCAGCGGGAGCTGGCCAGCAGACACTCCCCTGCCTTCATTCCTTAGCCTTCTTTATCCTTGAATGAGGTCTGGTCAAGTTCAACAAGCAAAAAGGAAAGGAAAGCTTAAGCCTGGAGAACCGAGCCTGGAGAAGGCTCACAAATTTTCAAGGGTAAACACCTACCTACCAGTGTGTAAGGTGTGCACGTCACAAATGTGCAGAGTCACATGAGTGGAGAACGAGTTCTAGCTTTTTTCTGGGAGCAAAATAAAGCACTGAGGGTAAAAAGGGACATACCATCTGGCCACCTATCACTGCACTCACAAAAAGGGAATTTCCCGAGGCTCTAGCTCCCCCAGGTAAGGAGGGGTTCTTGGCTGTAAAACAGGTCACCTTAGGGCAGCTGTGACTCTCACAGGTGTGAAGCAAGGGGGCATCGTGGCTACCTCAATTACACAGGCGATGGTCCGCTGAGGTCATGCTTACTTCAGGCTCGTCCAGACAGCTATTATGACTGAAGAAATACATACCCCAAGCATCAAAACAACTTATTAATAGACTCACATGGCATCTTCACACTTGTAATTTGTTCTGTTACACGAGTCCATTTCCCACTGACCATCTCGCTTCCACACTAGACACCACACTAGACAGTGAGCTGCTTGGGAAAGGGGAGTGTGTGTGAGGGGGGCCCTTGCTTTCCTCCGTGGCGTAGGAGGAAAAATGGTAAAATGGTAAAATGGTCCTGGGGGTCAGTTCAGAATGCAAACCACTAGCCCAGGTGAAGCTGGTGCTGAGGGCTCTGGGCAAGCAGCGGGAGCTGGCCAGCAGACACTCCCCTGCCTTCACTCCTTAGATGAAGGGAGCCTTCATTTCTTAGCCTACTTTTTTGGCTTGAAGCTGCCAAGCTTCCAGGGGGCCCCAATCAAAACACATCACGAAAAGCCTTGGGGGGTCACTCACCTGTTCTGCTTCTTGTATCCCCACATTGCAGACATATTATTTTTTTCTGGAAATAGTGTTCAACTCATGCAAAAGAAGTTGGTCTAAAGAGTAGGATACCAATCTGTAACTTTACACCGACTTCCTATAAAGCCTACTAGTTAAAGGAGCCCTAAAAAGAAGAACCTCTATATATCTAAGATTTATGCTTTCATTTATTTATCTTTTGTGAAAATGCTGGTTTTCAAACACAGGTGATGGGCCCTTTAAAAGCACAATGCACCTCTAACTGCAGTTATTTTAACCCTCTAACAGTTTTAATCTGTGGAGGGCACAGCACCATTAGCTTGCTTCCCAGATTCAACCATTAAATGTGATCATATTGTTCATGCTTTGGCCAAGATGCAGATGACGAAAGCTTAGCAGAGGCTGGATCGGTGTGCTCAGTGAAAAAGCAAACTGTTTCGCACTAATACACGTGTTCACAGATGAAGAAAGAAAAGTCAACTGTCTCTTCTTAATAGAAGCTACCTAGAGTCTAAAAACAAAAGGGCCTTGGCTTCAGCCTGGGGCAGCATTCACAAAATTCGTGCTTAGATGTCGTTTCCCCAAGACTACACCTTTGTCCAGCAGCAAGGTGCTGATGAAATTGAGCATGATCTTCACGTGTCTGCTTGGCAAAGGCTATTTGCTAAACCTTGGAAGGGAAGCGAGTTGTGGAATCTGACAGTGCAGAGGCAGAGTGGCTGGGTCATGTCGCCAAACTAGGGGGACCCAGAGAGCTTCGGGCCCAGACCATTAGCTCCTGCGATGCCTCCAAGCAAAGGACACACAGCTGGCTTGGTTGTGTAAGGAAAACCTTCTCTCCCCTCAGAGTTCATGCACTGAGAGGCAGACACATAACCAGAATAGGATGGAAGCCATTCAGACCCCCCAGGGGCCAGGGTGCCTTCCCTATAAAGGAAAACAGGAATCTCTTTAAGAAAAGGAGAACGCTTAGATCAAGAAACAGATAAATGCTGGGAAGCTGATTTTGACTCTGGCTATGTTTTAAAGTTTCCAACAGTTGAAGTAGACAAAAATCAAATTAAAATCAATACACTAACAGTCGCCAATCAGCTTGTTCAAATAAGATCTGTTTCTTCATTTTTACATATGGGTCAAGAAAGCAGCTCCAGTGTTTACAGAGTACAAAGGTACTTGGCTTGCTAATTTTACTTTCAAGGTTCTTGTCCAACCAGCCAAATCCTGTAAAACCAGAAGTGTGAAGTCAGCTCCGTGTTCAGGACAGTTGAGAGACAGGCTGTTAGCAGGATTTAGTAACTGGCTAGAGAATATACTCCTTGGCCTCCCCCCACCGATGGTGGTAAGATGCCACCCGCTAATCTTACTAAGCGCCCTTTCCAGCATGTCATTCCCGACCTGAGCCTCCGCGATGATTCCTCCCAGGAACAAGTTCAAACTCCTCTGACAAGGAGACCAGAGAGAGAGCTTGGAAGACAGCAGCAGACATGACACACCTGGCTATCCTGAAGGCAGCTGCCAGGTCTCCTGGGATATCCTTAGGGTGTCAGCAAATTAAGAGGGGGACCCAGCACTGTGGGCTGAGTGGCTGTGCTGAGTTCTAATTCTCTCACCCCAGAGGGAAGGGCCTTGACTGAGGCTAGAGGCAAGTTGACCACATGCAGAGAAGAGCAGAAACTACAAGTGGGTATATGCTTTTGGGTATCAGAACCCAAAAAGGTTTGGGGTTTTGGGCAGCTGAAGATAAAATGGCGTTTTCATCCTTGCTATCAAGCATGCTGGATCCCCACTAGGGTTAGGGGTGAGAGGGTGAGTGGGACAGTGAGAACGTGGGGAGGAGACACCAGTGATGGAAAACTTCTCTGTGATTCTGGAGAGAAAAGGAATCTATCTGTTGATCGAATAGAACCCGCCCAAGGAGGTTGGGGCTACCCCATGTACATTCTGGATGGACATCAGATTTAAGAAATGGAATCCAGGTGTTCTCTGTAAGAGGCTTCCCTGAGCCACGTGGGGCGGGTGGCTGGGAATCCAGCATCCGGCCCCCACTGCTTAAGGCGAACCCCTGCGCGGAAGTGTGTGGGAGGAGGGAGGGGAGAGCAGGTGTGAGCTCAAGGAGGCGGCCAGGTCTCACTGGGATGAGGGGCGCTCACTTCCTAGAAAAGAAGCAACCAGGCTGGCAGGAGCAGCTCAAGGGACAAGACCACGAGGGAGTTCTTATACATGTCCGCAGGGTAAATGAAGTTATCAGGCTTTTTTACGCCCTCCTGCCACTACCGTGGATGCCAGGGGTCAAGGGGCATGAGCACAGGGCATACTCACCTATGATTGGCCCCTTGGGCCCAGAGAGCACTGGATGTACGCACACGTAAGTGCACACCTGTCTTAGAGGAGAGGGGTCGGGGCGGTGCGGCAGCATGGCAGGAGCACGCTCTGAGGCGAGACCGCCAGAGAGAACTGCAGTGAGAGGCCAGGAGAAAGCGCAAACATCTGCGGCGGGCTGGGGGCTCAGGACTCAGTTGCCTTCTGAGCCTCCCAACCACCCCCGACCTGCCAACACCCTCCAGGCCCCCTGCCTGGCCCATGCCTGCCTCCTTGCATGCCACCCTCCCTGCCTGGTGCGCCTGTGGACCTGGTTCCCTGAGAGAGCAGTAAAGACCTGTACAATTTATCGAGGGCTCCAGGTCTCGCCTTTCTCTCTGCCTGAATTGACAGCAAACCTGCCCTGTGCATGCTTTCAGAAGGACATCTCACCAGAGTGGAACAGGATGTCCACCAGGTGTTCTCTGAGAAGGGATTCCCTGGGCCAGGCTTGTGTGAGGCACTGAGGAATTCCCTGAAGTAAAATCAGGGCAGGGGCCAAAGAGGAGCCAAGTGGGAGGTCCCCATCAGATGGTAGGGATGAGGGTTCTCGGAAGACCTGGAGAGGACACCAGGGTCAAGAGAACACACACAGATGGCTGCACCACAGTGCAAAGGAACACATGGACTCAACACGCGTGTGTGAAGGTGTGCATGCGTGTACTCATGCAGTGTTTCAGAACATCTGAGGGCTTGTGTGGGGGACGGAGCGTGCAGATGCAGCAGGCTGGAGTTGTTCCCTTTGAAAAGGTTGATTGCAACCCATTCTTGAACCTTCGGCAGGCCACAAGCGCCCAAGCAGTGTCTGATGGACCCCCCACCCCCACTCCTCTCCAGCTGCATCCTGGGCCCTCTCTGTGCTCAGAAGGAGCTTCTCACCCCAGCACTGGGCTGAATATGGATGCCCTTACCTCCTTTCCCAATCACTAGGACTTACTGGTGCTTTGCAAAAATGTCTGCCTGCTGGAGATTTTTAAAGTCAGACATTTATTTTCCATAAGTAGGCAAGATGAGGGTCCCTCTGTGCTCAGCACTATGGGGTGTGCAGCACGCGGCTGGAGATAGGAGAAAGTCGAGCTCCATCTGGAGGTGAACCCCTCTCCCCCATCCTACATCCTGAAGCGCTGAGATGTCAACGGGAGCTAATTTAATTGGATCCAGCAGGGAGCCATGCAGGGCTGGCAACTTCCAAGTCGGTATTTACCGGGACCTTTAAGAAGCCACCTTCCAGCATAATCGCTCCCCTGAGTTTCCCCTTGGTTTCCAGCTTGACCTTTCTCTGTTCCAAAGGGCCTTTGGTATAAATGGATTTTGACAGCTCAGAAACAGCATTCCATAATTTATAGCAAATTCAGGTTTGATGGATTTTCATCAATCTTTATTTTCTAGTTTTTCCCGTTAACCATTGTCCAGGCTGCACAGCAATTTATGCAAACAAAGACTGATGATCCCTTGTCTATCCAGTTTCAAGCAACTGCATCCCATTCCCTACCAAGAGGCCCCGTTTGTCTCATTCCTTTCTGGAAGACTTAAGAAAAAAAAAAAAAGCCCTGTTTCTTTTTGGTCACTGGTATTCATTTCCTTATTGAAAGCTGAGTGGGGCTTGGGAGCAGCTGAACTGCTGTTCTCAGACAGGTTTATGGGCTGAAGGAGGCCCCAAGAGTGACTAAATCTTAGTTCAAAAGAAACCTCAGACTCTGCTTTACCTGCTCTCCACCCACCCAAATCCGACCTCCCTCCTAAGGTACAGTGTGGTGCATCTGTTCTGTGAAGATATCTCTGGCATTTTCTGAATTCCTACAACATCTGGTATTTTACCAAATGTGGAAATAATCCTATCTAGATAATATGGACTGATTTTATTCTTATTTTACAAGTACCCTGAAGACAGAAAACTGTGTCTTCCCTTCTCTGAAACACCCTCAAAGACCAGCACATCGCCTCTTAATAACAGATCCTTAAGCACAGCATGAACATCTACACGTACGGGTGACGGTGACATCTGGCTCATGAGGGACAAGGTGGATCCTGACAGCTCCAGGGAGTCAGGTTAATGCTGTTCCGAGGCGCTCTTATGAGACCCTGAGCCAGCAGCAGTCAGAACTGCCTCAGAACCCAGGTCTGAAACCAAAGCTACACCTCAGAGACCATCCACAGCATTACATGCAAACTTCTTTTGAGCAGCAGAATGTTTCCTTTTCCAACTAAATTTTACACCAAACCCCCAAATATGAAACAGATCAGGGCCTCCCTGATCTGTGGCGCAACGGGTTGAGTCTCAGCACTGTGAAGCTGTCCAGAGCCACTGCAGCACGAGTTCGATCCCCGGCCAGGGAGCTTCCCACATGGAGCAGCAGACCTCTCCTGTCTCACCTGCTGCTCCCCTCAGCTTATTTCAGTCAACCTGTCTGTTCTGCTCCCCACTCTGTCTCTGGTGAAGCCTCTCACCTGCCCCCTCGCCCCCGCACCTCTGGCCTACACACCAACTTGTATGCATAAATAAATCAATCTTAAAAAAAAAAATAAAACAGATCACAGTACTTATAAGTTTTATAAGTTTGAGTGTATCACATTTATAACTCAATCACTGTTACAGCAGAGAAGCTATTCTGATGTGCAAACAAATCTGAAACTAAACCTTACGGACAACATCTCCAGTCAAAGGTCAATCTCAGCATCTAATTAGTTTCCTTGGTCTTGATTGTACAGCATGGAGGTAATCCCAATTGACAGAGATAAGTAGGTGCCTATGGTAACCACTTTTAAACATTTCAGGGCCTGATTTAATTAAGTAGATGTGACAGGTAAAGCTTAGTTGTTCAAAATCAACTCACTGTGGCGGCATGAATTAATTAGAGCAGAGTTTATGTCTAGGGGGCCATCAGTGTGACAGGGTTTGCCTGAGGACACGTGAGTCTGTATTTCATTGCAGTTTTAAAAAACAATACACAACTAGAAAATGTATTATACATACGTAGTATATATTCACCTATAAATCCTCCTTCCAAATACTAAACACAGACCAGCAGTTCCAGGCCTAGATAAAAATCCAAGAGAAATGAAAGTGTATGCTCATACAAAAACTTGAACATGAATGTTCAGAGCAGCACTACTGACAATAGCCAAGATGTCCATCAACCCAAGTTTGTCCAGCAACAGATGACTAGAGAACATGAAGTATTAGTCAGACAAAAGAACAGTGAAGTCTGATGCGTATCACACCATGCATGAACCTTGGAAATATTATATAGAGTGAAAGCAGTCAGCCACAAAAGACCACGTGGTCTATGACTCCAATTCTATGAACATCCAGAAGGAAGAAATTCATAGAAACAGAAAATAGATTAGTGATTGCCTCAGGCTGGGTGGAAAATCGGGGGCAGGGGGAGTGACCAGCGATGGCCACTGTGTTTCTCTTTAGGGTGATGAAAATGTTCTAAAATTAGATAGTCTGAAAATTGAACCATTTGGGGAATATACTAAATACTACTGATTAGTACACTTTACATGGGTGGTATATGAATCCTATCTCAATAAGGTTCTTAAAATATTTTCATGTCATTTACAAAATCTATAAATGCAGAAATATCTCTATCTATCTATCTATGAAAAATATCTAGTGAAAAGGAATCAATTGTTTTTGGAACTCCTAAAACTCGTGCTGAGCAACTTGGAGCTCCAGATAACAAGACTTGAAAACTATGGATCTTGTTCAATTTCCTTTGACAGAGCTATGAAGACTGAGAGCGTGAATGACCTGCCCAGGAGGGGCAGATGGTGGGGAAGCAACGGTTGGGCCCCACGATCTCACTCTCACAGCAGAGTTTGTCATTTTCCTTTCTGAGGTAGGCTGAACTCACCCTTTCAGTGACACCAGGAGAGAATTCAACAGAGCAAGGCCAGCTTACCACTTTACCTGGGGCTTCATTCTTTCCAGTGTCTCCCAAGCAAAGTGCGGCCAAGCCCACTTTGCTCCAGCTCTGCATCACCCAGCGCGTGCTGACAGCCCTGTCCCTTTCCTCCCCCACCCCATCAGGCCAATAGGAAACCCAGTGCCCACATCAAAGTGTTTGTCTGGAGCTCTGAGACTTCACCTTCCATAACCTCCCACTTGCTTAGCCTCTGATGTAAGACACACTTGCAAATTACTACCTTTTTATTAAAGGGTGATACTGATTTCTAGGGGCAAACCCATGAGCAAAAAGAGACAATACACCCATCTATGGTGCTTCTGTCAGCATCTGGGGAGGTAGTTTAATTTTTTAACAGCTCATTCGGAGCCCTTTGAAAATATATTATTAGTGCATCTGCCTCACCATATACATAATTAGCAAGCACAGTTCTAATTACCAGGCTATTCAGGAAAGGTTTCCAAAGTGAATTTGCAGCAAGATAGCTGTGCCTAAAACCGCATGAATATTCTCCTAGATGTAATGTGGATTCAACAGCTTACTGGAGTCTTTGACAAACACCAATCTCAGAGGTCTCAGGCCCCTTTATGCCAAGGCTTTGGTGTGATACCATATGGTTACTGTGAAAAATTCTTCATATTCTTAATAATCCAAATGGTGCGGAAATACACTGTTTCAACCAGTGTTTTCAGAAAGGCATTTATTTTCACAAAATGTATGTAACCAGGTACCATTTTAATTTCCTAAGTATGTTCAAAGGTGTCGTTCTTTAGGGCAGGATCTCTACACTGAGGTCCTGGGACCTCCTCAATGCACCATCTAAATCAGATGCCAAAGTGTATGTGTACATATGTCCATTCTTCCCTCTTTTTTCAAAGAGAAACTAGAATCCCAAGAAAGATTAGAAACCACTGTAACTCTGCAAAGGATATGCTAACAGGGCAGGAGGGGCGACAGGGCAGGGTATCAGATCCAATTCTGTTACATGACTTTTGTGGGTTGTCACCGTCATTGCTACCTAAACACATTCATGATCCTAGACGTTGGAGATACAAAGAATAAAGGAAAGTAAGCCTTTGTTCCTGTTCTGGGTGGCTTGTGACTCAAGGAAATGGCAAACACAGCTCTAAAACTTTAAAATTTTGTCAAATACTCACAAGATCAGAACTTGGAATACAAGTCCAGCTCTGAGCTATGTCCCGTTGGGCAGGATGCAGGGCTGATGGGATCTTGGGAACCAGAGTTCCAGAGAGGGAAGGGCCTGGTGAGGACCTGGGGAGACTTTGCTCTGCTTCTTGCGGCCAGGTCTGAGCAGTGAGGGCTCGGCGGAGGGGCAAGAATCTTGGATAAAGCTGGGAGATGACAAGCAACACAACACCAAAGTGGAGTTGAGGGCCCTCTCTGAAAATTGGATGGACTCCTAATGGCAGCAAGCAGAACATGGGGGTCTATCAAAAGGAAAACAGAGTGGCAAACCAGAAGGAATCTGTAAACCTTTACCAAGAGAGGGAGGCAGGAATATGAGGGGCTGATGAGAAGAATGTAAGCCGTGGGGACACACATGGACTGTCCCCTCTGCCATCTGTCCTCTCCACCAGCTCATGCATTCCATTATCCCTCCATCGCTTACTAAGCACCCAGAACAAGGTACTAGAGAAAGAACGATAAACAGAACGTAGTCCCTGCCTTCAAGAACAGTCTGGTGGGGAGACACATTAAGAGTTATAAAAACAGAGTGCATGAACAGGGGTGTCCATGTGTTATGGGAACAAGAAGGAAGGAGGATCAGCCCAGGTCCTCGATGAAGCAAACGAGGGAAGGCTTCCTAAGTGTGTACAATGGGACAGTCTTGGAGGTCACTGATCTAGCGAAGAGACCTTGCTCAGGTCAGCTGTACAAGTCATACGTTCACAAAGCCCACGAGCCCCCTACAAGTGCACCACCATCCACCAATCTCTAAACTCTCACTTTCTTACAACCAACATGTATGGGAAAGGTTGTATTAACCGTTTTTCTCTAAAATTAGAAATAGCCGCTCCAATTGTTCCTTGCACCCAGCTCAGAGAGGGAGATTTCGATCCTAGAATTTGACATATGTCCTTTGAAACGGAAGCCTGTCAAGCGCAGGGCTCCCTCTATGCTGGTCTGTGCCCATTAAATTGGCTGAATGATTTAATGCCTCATAATCATCAAGGGACCATTTTCCCCCATTCATAAAAACTCCGCAATCTGGCTTCTGCTTTTAAGACCAATAAAAAGCATAAGGGCATAATCATGACCCAAGGCCCATCAACATGCTCTCCAAGAAGTCTTGGGTGTATATCCTGGAACCCAGAAACACCAAGCATAAAGCTAGAAAGCTCCCTGGGTGCCCAACCCTGCAGAGGCTGTGGAGCTCAGATGACCCTTCAGACAACAGCGAGATTCTCGGGAAGGACAGTCAATCTGGTCAAAAAGCGGGCAGGGCCTGGATACATATTTATATTTCATTTTGTGAACATTACATACTATGTACTCTGCCAAGGGCTTTCTAGACTTTTTTGTGTTTAACTCTCACCCACTCCTATTTTACAGATGGGGAAACTGAGGGTGGGACAGGGGATATAACTTGCCCAAGGCCACCAAGCCAGAAGGTGACAGGTAAGGAGCAAGGCAAGTTCCAAGCTAGACAATCCAAGGTGGGGCTTTGAAAAGGCATAAGATTCTTCCAGAACTAGCGCTCACAGCCCTTGTGAGGGTAGCTGGGAGGTAGAGAGGGCTGCTACTACACCCCTACCCGTCCCACGGGGCTGGCTGCCCTGCTTGGGGCCACCTCAAGACCAGGCAGGAGCCCCCTACCCCGAGGCGCCTGTGACCCAACATGGCTGTTGGCTCCAATTAGGGGGAACCAACAGGTCTTCAAAGGAGTCTCAGGAGAGCCTCGGCAGGTCACACCACTTCAAATCCTCTCACGTACTTATCCCAGCATCGGGCTCACCCTACAGCGCTTTCAAATTCTGATGAGTTCTCCAGAAGTGTGTTTCAAAGGAAGTAAAGCTCTTTCTGTTTTCTGCTTTTAGCTTCAAACGATTTCAAAGTTTAATTTCAAATGAAAGCTATTTTGCCAAAGAAATAAGAAAGTTTAACACAACTGGTGAGGAATGATGGGTTAAAAAAAAAAATGAACCCTGGGATCTTGGATTGGGCCACTCTGAGGCCCCACTAGCCTAAGAAATGACTTCTGCTGACAGACCAGGCAGCTGCTGTGTAAAATGTGTGATGTGACCTACTCAGTGCTCAGTCACTACATCAGATCTTCAGGTGCAGGGCCTAGGGAAGCCATGGTCTGAAGGCTGCCTGTGGGGGCCCTATGGTACATAGGGGCACTGGTGTGGACCCTAGGCTCTTCTCCCACATGGGGTGCAGGGGTGGGGGTGCCTCTGAACAGGCCAGAGCTGATCCTGACAGGGGACCCAGTGGCTGGGGTTCTTCTACCAGGCTCCAGGGCAGCCCTGGCCTGGGGCACAGTTTTGCACTAAGCCCTGCTTTTGAGTTTTTCCCCTGTTAAACTTTATTTTATATTGTAAATGGACAGGTTTATTAGAAAAAGGAGAAAGGAAAGAGAGGCTCCTGCATAGTCAGGGTGAGCAGGAGACCCCTGTTCAATTTTTTTTAATGGTAAAATATACATAATGTTACAGGACAGCCCCGATATAAATGGGGTGCCTGTCTGTGGGTCTCACCCGTGTGCTTAAAGGGACTTATAAGACTCAACTGCAGACGCACACAATAAAATTAATAGAAGGGTTTATTTACAAAAAGCGAAGGGAAAAAGATAAAGAATACATTGGTGAACACATCCTACCAGTTCCGCTGAGCTGAAATCTTAATGGCACACTCGAAAAAAACCTGGCAATCCACAACCACGAGCAATTGCCCCCCTCCGAGCTCACAAGTCTGGTATTTAAATCCCCAAAACCATTTCTTAACTCCACCCTCAGTCCTCAGCATCCTTCCTTTGGTGATGATGGCGTTCTGGGATTTGTAGTCCTAGGTGTCTTGGATCTCTCTGGCTTGAGGTGGGGGTGGGGGACACCCACCCCCTTTCCTGAGGACCACACTCTTACATTAACAAAATGTACCCTTTGAAGCGCTTTGAAGTATACAGTTCATCTGACATGAAGGACATTGCAGGGACCATCACCACCAGCTGCCTCCAGAACTTCTAAACTGCAGGTCTGCTCCTATGAAACTCGAGCTCCCATCCTTCCTCCCAGGCCCTGGAAACCACCACTGCACCTTCTGTCTGTAAGTCTCACTACTCTGGGTCACTCAGAGAAGTGGACTCATGTATTTGTCCTTCTCTGACTGACGGGTTTATTTCAACTCAGCATTTGTCTTCAAGGATCGGCCATGTTCCTTCAGAATTTCCCTCTTTTTAAGGCTGAATAATCGAACCTATCACGTTTTGTCCATTCATACACTGATGGACGTGGGTGCGTTCACTTGCTGGCCTGGGGCATGATGCAGCTATAAACCTGAGTGGGCAAAATCTGTTCTATACCTGTTTGGGTTTTGTTTTTTTTTTTTTTAACTCTGAAAGGGCAACCTGCATCAGCCCCATCGGATGTCCCAGAGGTCAGTGGCCTTGGGCAGCGCTGAGGGGCCTTGGGTATGAAAGGTGCAGAGGTGGGCCCATCGATCTGCCCCATAGCCATGGGTGTGGCCCAGAGAGCTGCCAGCTCAGTTCTGTTCTGCAGTATTGATGGGAACCAGCCTGTGGCTTTTACACGTGGGAATGGCTGAGTGCACAAGCCCCTGCACGCCCCAGCCTCCTACACCCAAACACACCCTTCCCTCCAGTGAGGCAAAGCTCCCTGCTGAGTTCCCCAGGCTGCCCTTGCCTGCCCCAGCCCCTATCCCTGGTGTGGAGCAGCCTCTCCCTGCCTCCCTCTCAGCCCTTTCTGCACAGAGTCTCCTGTCACTCCATGTTGCCCTGGGCATGGCTGGGCCATCCTGGCCACCTGTCCTGGTGGGTTTTCTTGTCTGGCTCTCCGACATGACTCCGGGCTTCCTCGTTCCAGGACTGTAACTCAGATTAGGTGCACAGTAAGTCCCTATTGAATGACTAGCAAACCAAAATCATCAGCACCCCAAACCCTGCACTAGCACGCAAGCAGCACTATACAAATTATAACCAACACATTCTAGCCATATATAACTTCCATTGCAATGACACCTTGTTAGCCTTTTAAAAATATTTTGAACGTGCTAGTAAAACAACAAAAATGGTGATATCTGGTAAATAAAGCAGATAATGAATTTTCAAACAGCTTTTGAAAAAGCCTGGCCTACAGCTGGACCACGCAAGGCCTGATGTTTGGGGCTGCAAGGCCTGGGGGGGTGGGGGGGCAGACGGCCCCAGGGGTTAGTTCCTGGCTCTATCATGAGGCTGCCCAGGTCTCCGGCCCAGAGGGAGGAGATTTCAAAGTCTCTCAAAGGTGCCTGGAAAGTTTTCATTTTTTAAGTGAAAAAAAGATGTGGAATTGAAATTACCATTAAGCCAAGGAAAAAAATGCTTAAACACACTCCCAGGAGATTAGGGAAAATAATTTCCACTGATAGTGATCTTGAGATTAGTTTTATCAAGTTGAACTGAGCACCAGGCAGGGAGTGAGTGATCTGGTTTCTATTTACAGCTTCCCCTTGTCCCCCCCCCCTCCCCCACCCCTTCCTGGTTTAGTCATTCAGAGCAAACTTCTACTTCTTACTTTTTCTACTCTAAAATCAGGGAAGGCCACTCTTCCTCCTCCACTAAGATTCAGAGAAATTGTATATGACACAGAACCTGCAGGACATCTGACTTCTGACAGGTGCTGGGGGAAAATTAGGACCCACCTGCCTTTGCAGTTCCAGCCCAAGCGCCTACCTTAAATCCCACTCACATTCTTAATGGGCAGCTGGAACTTCACATGCTAAACTCAACCTCCTCCTGCTTTTCTCTCATTAAACCAGCCCCTGCCAGCTACCCCATCTCAGATGGTGTTACCATTGATCTTCAAGAAGCCAAGTCACAAACCTAGGAATCACCTTTAACATCCCCCATCCCCCAACACATCCACATTCAGTTTGGCACCAAGTACTGTCTGATCTATTTCTGAATTAGACCTTGGACCATCTACATGTCTACCCACTGGTCCTGGCTCTCTCCTAAGTAGCCAGCATGAGCCAACTGGATCTTGTCACTCTGGCTGCAAACCCAGATTGTCTCCCATTTCACTAAGAGAAAAATGCAAACCCTTTAAGAAAACCTGCAATGCACAAAGCAGCCTTACCTACCCCCCCGTCCCCCAACTCCTAAAATTGGGTCTTTCTTGCCATGTGACCTTAGACTACGTCAATATTACCTCTGGAGTGGTAATATTCCTCTGCCTGAAACTCAGTCCTCCCACTCCTCATGAACTGAAGCCAAGACTCCTTCTCTAAGAAGACTTCCCGGATTCCACCAATGGAAACAGTTTTCTCCTCCTCCCTAGCTTTTCCACAGCTCACATTCTTTTCTTCCAGAGCATTTAATAAAACTTATACCCATGCATGTATGTGTGTGTGTGTGTGTGTGTGTATGTGTGTGTGTGTGTGTGTGTGTGTACATACATACATACATTTCCCACCCAGGCCTGTAGGTCCTTGAAGAATCAGAAATATTCCACTCAACCTTTCTTGCCCAGTGTTCAGTAGATGGTGTAAGCTCAATAAACATCTCCTGAAAGAATGATGTAAAGAAAATAATGTCAGGTGCATGCCTCCTTAGCTGCCCGCATTTATGGACGGCCATCAGGACATCAAGCAGCTGGCTGTCTAAGCTAATAATGACTTGCTTAAAAAGAATATAACACACCCACTGATCATTAGAGGTGATTATCTACAGTATAAAAAACTTTCTTACAAAGAATTTATCACAATTATTTTTTAGAGTACATTGATTTTTGGTACTTCAGAAATATGGTTCTTTTTTGCCTTAGTGAAAAGAAAGTAATTCAAAATATATATATAAACCAAGATATTATATTAAAAAGTAAGTACGCAGACACAAAAACACACTGATCTCCAACTCCATGGGAGCAAGGCTGGTATTTATCTCCAGCACCCAGTCAACTGTCTTATCACACAGGACAGGCCAAGAAGGATGGGATGGAAGAGAGACAGGACCCATCATAGGAGTAAGGGCACCCAAACTGTAGCCGTGATGGATTGACACATCAGCATTTCAGTGAACGTATGAGGGTGAGACATGAAGTGTTCTTTTTCTTTTAATTTCAATGCACTGTTTTCAATCTGCAGGCCAGTTTGATTTAGAAGGGCTGCTCACCGAAAACAAGGGATTCTCAGGATAAAGACCAGATGGGACATCTGGCCCCTTACAATGTAGATTCAGGAATCACCTGGGGGGAATGGCCACCTCCCCCCACGCCTGGCCTTCTGCTGTGGTGGCCGAGGTCCCTGCAGGAGGGCCCACTGGACAGCCCGGCTGGCCACACAGCACGCTCCAGAGCACACACCTCCTGCTCCGCCGGCCATGGGTCTGGACTGCACCTGGGCAGAGGGTCTTGCAGAAGAAAGCGGGAGATGACTTTACCTATGTCTTCTCCTATTTCTCAATTCAAGACTTGAGTCCTCCCTCATGTACTAAGATAGTGATTTGAAAATGATCACATCTTTCAGAATGTCCTCGCTTGGGAGACTCTCACTTAGATAACTTCTGAGCAGTCACAGACAAGAACGACCTTACAATTCTCTAGAGACAGGAAAGAGACCTTGTGCCAGGTGAGGAGATCCTTTTAAAAAAAAAAAAAAAGATTTATTTATTTATTTATGCATAAAAGCTGGAGTACAGGCCAGAGGCGTGGGGCGGCGAGAGGGTTCACCAGAGACAGAGCGGGGAGCAGAACAGCCAGATCGACGGAAATACACTGCTGAGCGGAGCAGCGGGCGAAGCAGGAGAGATCCGCCGCACCATGTGGGAATCTGACCACATCGAACTCATGTAGCTGCTGCCGACAGCTCCACAGCACAGCGCTTAACTGCTGTGCCACCAGGGAGGCCCCGGCGAGGGGATCTTAATGGTGTAACTTGACCATGGGATTTTAACAAAAGAAAAACATCAAATTTTTATCATTTTCTCTACCTAGATATTTTTCTTTAGAAGAAATGGGGGGGGGAATCATCAATTCTTTTGAGAGAAATGCAGACACTCTGTAACAGAGGGCTAATTCTAATCTTGCTAGGAGCAACAACAATCTTTTGTCTGTGTGTGTTTTAATTATTTATTTTTAAACTTAAACAGATGTCTTTTATAAGCACACCCAGCCAGGATCATCTGACTGGAATCTATTTAGCAGCGTATCTTGCACCGTCGCCTTGGGCCGAATAAACACAGAAGAAAGAATCACTTGTTCACTGATAAAACGTTTATACGGTAGGAAAAAACTATCTAGTGTGAAAGGCTTACTTAAAACACGTCACAAACTACTTGTTTATAGGAAAGGTGCCCTTTCCTCCTAAGGGAATGGGGGTTTTTCTAACAAGAACCCTAGCAGGCTTGTATTATTAATGCAAAAGCAAAGTTTAATATTAGATCAGAAGACAAACATGAATTTAAGTCTGCAATTTTGGGTAAGCAAATAACAGAAAAGCCTCCCTCGCCCCTACAGGACTAGACACCACTAAAGTCTGCTGTCCTATGTCCTTGTTCCTAAGAGAAGCGTCACCCCAAAAAAAGATTAATTTTGTACCACTCACCTGTGAGACCAGGGTCAATGTAGAAAGTAACCTGACTGCCTAAGAGTGGGGCTCCCAGAGAGAAGGAAAACAATTGATTTTCTAATTACACAGATGTGGAATTCTACATCCTTTGTAATTATTTTCTGTCGGCAAAAGGAAACGCATAACGGAGAAGAAAGCTGGCTGCCAGGAGTCTGGTTAGAAAGGGGCCCATCTGATGGGGTGTCCCTATCCCTGTGGGGCGCATGACTGAATTTTAGTAGCATTGCTACCACATGCTGAGTTGCAAAAAGAAAGAAGGAAAACTGGCAGTTTTAAATACATTTTAGTAGCTGAAAAGATGAGGAGGTTGGGGTGGCACAGATATTTGCTCTTTATATGACTTAATTATGCTCTGCCGTGTGACATCTCATATTCTTGTCTTCTATCACCTGAATTTTCAGCAGCAGGGATGCTTAAACTCATCAGGTTGCCTGGCATCCAGGAGGTGCCCACTAATTCGTATTTGCTCATCTGATTAGCTGTCCTCTCATCAAGAATGGCAAAGATTTGACAAAAGTCTGTTTAATCTCCTGACAAACTGGACAATAAATCTGTAAAACAGATTTTGCCGGTCGGAACTATGCAACTCAAATGGATCAAAAGGACTGGAAAATCGCAAAATTTCCTTTTGGCTCTGAGCTGTGCAGTGACAGCCACGCTTTACCATTTGCCTAATTTTTAGAGTCACTGTGCAGTGACTGCATGAATCCCCGAGAACCTGTCACCCTGGCTGCAAATCGCAGCTAAGGCACAAGGAAGGTCCACAGTGGACCAGGCTCAGATCTAAGCCCGGAATCTGAATTCACTGATTTCTCACATTAGCGCTACATGACAGGTGTTAATACTATCTTTATTTCACAATTCATACAATCTGCACAAGATCCCACAACTCTTAGAGTAACAAAGACCAGCTTCTAACCTAAGTTTGGCTCCTGCATTCACACATTTAGTCACAGTGCTACCCTGTCATTTAACTAAATCGCAGAGAAAGTTTTTGAAAGATAACTTTTAAGCAGGATGAAAATATGATGTCAGCACTCAAAGTCTACTGTTTCAAACACTCATTCTATCTTGTAACTACTGACCGCATAGCATAGCGGGGAGAGAGCATGCTCAGCCGGACACTCAGGCTCCCCTTTCTGTTGGAACCTGAAGTCCTATTAGCTCTGATCCTCGGTTTCCAATAAAGGGAAGACAATAAAGTCAGACTTCCCCCCCAGAAAGGTTACCAGGGATAACTATGGAAGGGATGGGGCAGGTCTCTGTAAAACCGGGAGCTTACTCCTTCCAAGACACCTCCCCAGCAGGGACCCTCCAGCATGCAGGGCATACTTACTGATACCTGAGCAAAAGATACTCAATTCTTATTCTTTGCAGATTCTGTAGCTGTGAATTTGCCAACTCGCTGAAATTTATTTGCAACCCAAAATCAACACTTACAGGACTTTTGTGGTCTTTCATAAACATGTGCTCGAGCAGAGCAAGGGAAGGCAACCAGCTGAGGTGACCAGGCCAGCATCTGCCTTGTCTCAGCTCTCCGACTGTAAGCAAGTGTCCTCTTCATTGGCACTTTTAATGGCACATTTTCTGCATTTTTGTGCCTTTGGCTGGTGGTTTTGCAGGCAAAGTACTCAAGCTGTCTAGTGTTCCTAAGTGAAAGAAGGCTGCAGAGTGTCTAATGGAGAAAGTAGAGTGTGAGAATCTTCACGCAGGCATGAATTACTGTCGTGAATTCAAAGTTATGAATGAATGTATACTAAATAAGGTCTCTTCAAACACACACATATTTATTACGTCTTGATTGAATGATGAAAAGGTGACTGGAGAGGTACCTGTATTTCCCCTAGAGAATGATGCAGTGTTCAGGGCTTGCAGCTCAGCGTTCTTGGTGACTTTGTAGAACATAACTACTTCATATGAGAATCAATTATATAAGCGAAAACATTTATGATACAAATTACTCAGAGTGGAGGACAAAGTTCAGATGCTGAGTTCTAAGGAGGAAATGTGTAAATACTTGGAGCACACAGTTTGGGGGCTTCTGAACCCCTGGGTCTCTGTCCACAGAGGAGAAAGTCTTTGCTTCCTTGCCTCATTCTGCAGGGGACAGTCTCACCCTTTCCAAAATTCACAAGCTCCGGTATGCACACAGCCTCACTCTCTGGGCCTTTTTGAGGTCCCTCTCATCCACTTAAAAGTCTATGGTCCCAGCAGCTATAACGCAAAGGCCCAGCTGGGGGTTCTGGGAGCCCCTTTCTATTCCAGGAGACTTCACTCTATTTCACACCACTTTCAAGATCCTCCCCCACAGCTGATATTCCTGTTCCCAGGCTGAGCCTGAGAGGGTGATTCTCACCAAATCCTGACAGCATTCAAAGAGCAGGTCAGAATGCAGGCTCAGTTCTCCATCTCCAGGACAATTCTCCAACAACTCAAAATGGGAAAGTCAGCACAGATTCTCACACAGCAGCACCTTCCAGTAACAGGCAAGGAACGTGGCAGAGGTGTCAGGCTACTCAAAATTCATTTTTTGAGTCATTCAAATGTCAGCAAGAGAAAGGGCCTGAAGGATAGGGGAACCTAAGACTCCAGGCTACAAGCCACATTTTAAACCATGAGGGAAAACGAGCGAGCCGCCCCATGAGCCTGGGGCCCTGCCATGCGGATACGGCCTGCGCCAGCTGCTCCAGACAGAAACGCTGTCAGGCTTGTCCTCTGACCCAAGGTTGAAGGAAAATGGAAATGAAGCTACTAGCTCTGGACACGGCTGCACAGGCTGAACTAGCTCCCAGTGCTAGTGAAGATGCCAATGCTAATAAAATGTCACCTCAATTACTTTTGCCAGGGTTATAAAAAGAAATTGGAGACTTCCTCCCTTGGGCATCTTCTGTTAATTGCCATTTATAAAAGTTCTGATGGCTAGGCCTGGAATATGCATTATTTTCCCTTTGAAAACAAAAAGAAACTTCTAAAATATCAATCGCATTCCAAATGGCAAAGTGATTTGTTTTCCAACTCACACTCTGGGATCAGCTCGTGAGGCTGTCTGAAAGGCAAGCATCTGGTATCAATTTGTGACAATATAAAATCAAAGCCGAATTCCCATGTAAATATATATATTTTTTTATCCCAGATTCCGCCAGCCTGCACGTATCTTATCCATTTCCTTATATTTCAGCCATGACTTTATTTTCCTGGCTCCAAAAGAACTAAAGTCATGCACCACAAACGTTACTCCTCTTAATAAGCTCTACGGGCTAAGTTCTTCCCAGCTGTGAAATACAGCTTGCAGGGAGTTTATATCTCGATTGGACGAATGGCTTGAAATATATCGTTCCCATCCTTTTCAATCAGCCTGGCCTTAATTATTTACTTGCATTTGGAACAAACAGGGTCAAGTTAGTCACTATCTACACATAGCAGCTCCCCACTGACAGGTGCACAGCCAAGCCTGGGCTGAAGAGGTCAGTGACTAGAACACTTGTGTATATTCTTAGGGAATGACTGGCGGTGCAAGTGTCAAGAAATGCCACCTGGATCCTAAAACAGAACCCATTTTGCTCAGCAAGGTCACAAAACTTGTCCGGAAAGGCCAGAGGAAAGAGTCTTCAGGGTTAGACAGGATCCCAGTTGTGCTGAGTTCTACGTGACTTGGCAAGAAAAGCAAACTCCCTAGAGTTCAATTCCCTTGTTTACGGGTGATGTCAATCCCTGCAAAATATGCAGAGCACCAGTGGAATATCTGGGATATTCCCAGATCAGATGTTAATTGGGAATGACTTATCAGGCAGGCATTGTACTAAATACTTTACAGAAACCACATTTAACCCTGACAATCATACTACGAGGTGTGTGGTTATTAAGTGTTATTTCCCCCCCTTTGTAGATGAGAACTGGGGTTCGTGGTGGTGATTATGACATTTATCTAAGGTCACACCCAGGAAGTGGCAGATCAGGGATGAGGAAGCAGCTCGTTCATTTAGTGTTCAATAAGCACACCATTATCACAATACCGTTAACACAACAAGAAAAAGATGCAAGTGTTGCTGGAATATTAAAGCTATACCCCAGGCTTACTTTGAACCATAGAGCAAGTATGAAATCACTCAGACACTGGTTATTTGTTCAGCTACTGCAGTAATAGTTTTTAATAGTTTTGAAAAGGCTTTTTTTTTTTTCTTGGAGAATATATCTTTATTCACCACATTTGAGATAGCTCAAACTTCAGCACCTGGTAACTAGTTGCAAGTTGAATTTGGAATTTTTTTTTTTAAATCTCATGATCTCAATCAAGGATTTTTTTTCTTTAATAAAAAAAAATTATGTGTTGTTAAAATTAAATTAATGAAATATGATTTGAGGTGTTTTTGAAGTTGACATGCTCTACGTAGTCAAAATGTTAAAAGTTCCTATTAGAATTTTTAATCCAAGAGTTGGAAATGAGACTGAAAGTGATATGATCTTGCTTTAAATGTAATTCTCCACTTTGGAAGAAAAAGGAGAATGTCCATGTGCTACTAATCAAAAAATTACTTATGACCCTACAGATACACTGCCTTGAACTACTGGGAAAATACAGGCATAAGCAGCTCATACAAGACTTTCCACCAGCACCTTCATCTTGTCATTCAATGAGCAGAAGGGAATTCAGGAAAATAACCATCGAAGACGACAGTAATGACGATAATGCAGAAATAGAATATATAAGAATGTTTTCTCTGTATATTTAGTATAATCAGTGACAATTTAGCAGATTACAGCATTTAAATAAAATTTATGCCCAAAAGAAAACATTCTTAACTAAAATTCAAAATTGACCCACAAAAGTCCATAGCGCAGAACACCACAGACCTACAGGAATATCTAAGCACATGCACTAAACCATCTTTGAGAGTAGAAAGTGGCTATTTCTACGTTGATGTATTTTCTTTTACCTGTACTGCCAGTGGTGTGAGCCAGGGGACTGGGCTTGAGGTTAAAGGAGAGATACCTTGGAAAGGAAACTCGCATAGACTCTACAGCTTGGATAATATGCAAATTTATTTTCCATACTCAAAATCTGATCATTCTTGGGCCTCCCTGTTGGTGTGGCAGTTGGGCACTGCACTGTGGAGCTGCTGGCAGCGGCAACGCGAGTTCGACTCCCGACCGGGGGGGATTCCCACATGGCGTGGCAGACCTCTCCTGCCCTGCCTGCTGCTCCCCTCAGCAGTGTATTTCTGATCTGCCTGTTCTGCTCCCCACTCTGTCTCTGGTGAGCCCTCTCGCCGCCCCACGCCTCTGGCCTGTGCCCCAGCTTGTATGCATAAATAAATCTTAAAAAAAAAAAAATCTGATCATTCTTGTAATTCATTCAAGGTCAGTTCTTAAAGAATTCTCTTTTATTTTTGTTTATGAAGTTAATGTTTACTTTGGGAAATCTGCACGCTATATAAAGAAAAAAAACCAACAACCACAATTCTCATTCTGATTCCACCTGGCTGAAAATCCTCTGGCGGCTCCCACTCTCACAGCCAAGATCAAATCCTCAGCATGGGCCCATCTCACCCTCTCTCCTCCAGGCGCCTGGACTCCAGACACACGCTGCCATGGTTTGCTTCTTCCAGGCCCCGCCCCTTCCCACCTCATCTCTGCACCTGTCCTCCCAGCCCCTGTTAACCACTTAGAGCCCGTTCACCTTGTGCCTCAGTCCTAAGGTCCACTCCCAAAGCCAGCCTCCCCCACTATGGCACTTTTTACACGCTCCTCCACGACCCAGCACTGGCTCTGACCCACACCCCAAGGCTGCGGCTTTACCTTCGCTAGTGGCTACTCAAGCAGCTCACTCAGCAGGAGAGAAGCCTCACCATGCCAGGGGCCACCTGAGTCACAAGTTTTGTCAATTCTCCAAAACACATCTGGCGTCCATTCTTCCCTCACCATCGCCTCCTTAGTTCAGGCCCCCGAGCCCTAAAGAGGACACTCACCTGGAGGCAAAAGGCTCCCAAATGTCTTCCCACATCTAAGCCTGTCCTCCCTTAACCCAGCGGCCACACCGCTGCCAGCAGGGCCTTCAAGGCGAGCAGAGCACCCTGCTCCCCAGCATAATGCTCCCCAGCGCCTCTGACTGTGACTATGACGCAGCAAGAACTCCCCAGAGGGCTCTGCAAGGCTTGTGTTCGGCGGCCCAGGCCTACTTCGGAGGCCTCAGCTCCCTCTGGCCTGGTGTTCACTGCGCCCTAATTAGGCTGGCCTCCCTTTTCCTCCCCACACACCTCAAGCATATTCCCATGTCAGGGCCCCGGAATACACAGCTCCCATGCCTGCCGCCACACCCATCTTTAGACAGCTCTCTGCTCCCTTATCTTCCCAGAAAGCCTCTCCCAGTCCCTGTGTCTACTCAATGTTGAGAGACCTCAATACTTCCCTCTATGACCTTCTTCAGAAGTTTATGTCTACTTTGGGTGTCTGTTGCCCCCCACTATTTTCTCACCTCCACATCAGCCACTGAGATCTATGAAGGCAGGGACCCCATCTCCCTGTTGTCCTAACTAAACCCCAATGCATAGACATGGCAAAAGGCTTTAAGCCTGGTTGAGTAACTGACAAATCGGCCGGGACCTTACCGTATGCTTTAGGGCGTAAACAAGAGAAGAGACACATCAGATAGAAGGAGGCCTGGGACTGCTGTCAATTCTCACTGACCAGGGAGAAGAAGGTGGGTCTAAGTGGGCAGAGACTTGGACCCCAAGTGTGACCCTGAGATACCACCACACAATGGTTTCCTAGACAGCTGGAGAAAATGACCACAAACCTAATGGCTTCACAAAATGGACATTCATTCTCCTGGCTTAGAGGGCTAGAAGTCCAAATGCAGGCAGGGCTGCTTGCTCCTGGGGAGAGCCCTTCCTGGCTTCTTCCCTCTGGTCACCAGTGATCCTTGGCTTGTGGACACGTCGCTCCCAACCCCATCTCTGTCTTCACATGGTATTCTCTGCTCCGGTCATTAGTTTTAGGGCCCACCCTACGATCTCACCCCTATTTCCAAATAAGGCACATTCCTGAGGTCCAAGCAGATATCAACCCACTTGGCAGCACAAAAGCCACAAAGGGAGGTGATCCAAAGGGCTGAAGGGACTGAGGCAGTAGTGCTGCTGGGAGGTGAGCCCTGAATTCATACTGTCACTGTGTGAGCATGAGTGAGCATAGGTGACAGGAGGTGAGAAGGCTCACTGCCACCTCAGCGCCCAGGTCCCTACCTTTCTCTGGGACCCCTATACCAGCTTCCTTGTTGACCTCCCTTTCTCAGGGAGAAATTCGCAGGCACCATGAATCCCCTGAAACTCTAAAATTCTGAAGGTGTAAGAGTAGATGAACCCTCAAGAACAGGAAATTTTGGATGTGCACAGCTCATCTTTCTAAAGCAGCAATGAGGATGCCAAAAGGGTTAAAGGCACAGCTCTGTGCTCCCTCTTCTATCCAATCTGCCCCGGGGGTCAGAGTCCAGCTCTGCTCACACCTGACCCTGCCAAAGCCTCCCTCCTCCCTCTCAAATAAGAGTCACCTTCCCAGCCCTGTAGCCAAGCGTGCTGTGCCAGCACACCGTCCCCAGGCCCAGCCCGAGGGCCATCTCCCGGGTCACCTCTGCCGCTGCTCCCACGGTAGGACCCGGCTCTCCTGCTGCCAGGAGCCCACTATCTCCCCTGGAATTCTCTTCTGGAAAGCAGGCGCTGGCCCCCTTGATCTCTGAGCAATCAAGTCACTTAGGCGTCCACACAGAGAAGTGCCAACCACGTGGCATAGAAACATGTGGATGCTACTGAGCCAATGTCAAGCAGGCTACACTGTGACCTGAACAGTCCCAACTCTGTCTAAACAGGGGCTCAGAGAGAGGAGGAGGGGCCAGGTGCAGGAAAGCAGGCTGCAGAGAGAGCACAGAGACCACAGAGTGAGGGCAGGGGTGTAAGCAAACGTGCCTCTTCCAGAAGGGTCTTTCCAAATTAGGAGGGGGCACTCCCCTCACATGTGCCCCTTGCCCCGGGGGGCTGCAGAGATGCTGCAGTTGGGGTGCACATGACTGCTCTGGGCCAGATCAGCTGTCACTCAATTTCAGTGGCTTTGCTGCTCTAGGGTACAATATCGAGGATGTGAATTCACCCCTTCTTGCTTCCTGTCCCCAAGAACTTTACTTTGACAATGGAAATATCAAGACTCTGGGGTAAGTAGGGGCGAAATGTGGCCCCAATGGAGGAAGTACTATTTTTCCGTTGCTGCTCTGATCTACTTTACTATTTCTGAAATTAAAACAATGCAGCAAATCACCTGTTAAGTTTCCCATAGCATAAGCATAAGCATAAGCTCCACCAAAAAGCTCCACTCCCCCAAGATCTTAGCAAATCTTATCAAATCTCCCAACTTCTTCCAGAGGACAATGTAAGGTGGGGGGCACATGTGAACAGAACTAACAGCTGCAATTTGACTGGACTTACTACTAAGGGCCAAACCTACTAGGCGCTTCATGTTGCATTCTTATTTAATGTTTGAGTGAAGCAAGAATTCTTACCCCATTCTACAGACGAGGACACTGAGGCTCAGAGGAGTTAAATGAGTTGCCCAAAAAGTGCCAGTAAAGGGCCTCCCTGGTGGTGCGGGGGTTAATGTCTGAGCACTATCAAGCTATTCCCAGTCACTGTGGCACGAGTTCAATATCCCCTGCCAGGGAGCTGACCCACATGGCACTGCAGACTTCTGCCTCGCCCGCTGCTCCCCTCAGCAGTGTATTTCAGTAGATCTGCCTGTTCTGCTCCCCACTAGGTCTCTGGTGAATCCTCTCAGTCCCTGCACCTCTGCCCTACACCCCAGCTCTCATATGCATAAATAAATAAAAATAAATCTTAACAAAAAAAAAACAGTGCCATTAAGTGGCCAAGCTGTTGGACTCCAAGGCTGGTCTTTCTATCCCTGAAGTTCTTCACCCAACCTGCAGAGAAGGCAGCTGAGCAGCAGGGGTGTGGGAAAGGAGGAACTAAACCAGTATTTGGAGGCAGATGCTGCTAATGGGAAAATTTTCCACAACTTGGGCCCCAAACCAGGGTTTTGTTGGCCTGCCCCAGAGTTTATCATATGAAAATCAGCATCCTCACTTGATGAGAAGGCGCTGGTTAGCCAAAACCATAGCACAATATTTCTTTGTACCTTAGCATACTGACCTTGCCTGACTTGAGTCCACCGTCTGGAGAGGCTAAGGCCTTGAGTAATTTTTGTTCTCTCGGATTAAATAATATATAAGTGGACAATTTGGGGCAGGAAGAATAAAATGTTACAGCACTTAATAGAGTACTTTTTTTTTCCCTTAAATAATGCAGCTATGGTAGAGTTTTTCATTCTAAAACTCCACTTAGATTTCAAAATTCCACCTCTGCCAGGTATAGGTCACGTGAGCATGGATAAGTCCCTTAGTTCTTCATATTCTTCACTGTCTAATCTAGAAAACGGCTACCACATTGCCTATTTGAGGGATTTGATGAAATAATGTATCACTCTAAACTGTAGGTAGAAGTTACATCATTAGGTGTAGATCTTATGATGGATAAACTGAATCCCTCAATACCTACATGGTTACCTTGGACATTTGAAATTTCCTCTCCATTCCCCACTCCAAAAGCAAACTTTATTCAAGTCAATCAAACATAATAGTTCATCAAGAATCACCTTTCGGGCCTCCCCGGTGGCGCAGCGGTTAAGCGCTGCGCTGTGGAGCTGTTGGCAGCGGCGACGCGAGTTCGACACCCGGCCGGGGAGAATCCCACATGGTGCGGCAGACCTCTCCCCGCTGCTCCCCTCAGCAGTGTATTTCTGATCTGCCTGTTCTGCTCCCCACTCTGTCTCTGGTGAACCCTCTCGCCGCCCCACAGCTCTGGCTTGTACCCCAGCTTGTATGTATAAATAAAAAATAAATCTTTAAAAAAAAAAAAGAATCACCTTTCAACATCAGGTCAACCATGTCCCCTAACATGCCAACTTTTGTCTATAAGCAAAAATAAAGATAGACTTTGAGTATCTTCCTGTCCCTCTGGAAGATACTCTCCCTTCCCTACCTCTATTCCCAGGATGATCAAACTAGACAATTTGCTTTATAAATCACTGGATCAATGAATGAAGTGCTTTACTTTTATTTATTTATTTATTTAATAAAGTGCTTTAACATAAAAGTCAACATGCTAGGAATACAGGGATCTTTGGCATTCTCAAATATTTTATTATTCTCTTCTCAAATGCCTTGTTATTTATCTATCATGGAACTTAACTTAGATTTTAAGTACACCCTGACCTGTAAGTCAGGGATAACACTAGGGCTTTTCCTTCAGCCATAAACACATTATTTTAATATTCCAACTCCTAAACTGTCATTTGCATGTTTGCCTTTCCAAGCTTTTGTCTATGACTACATGTACAGTAATAAGCCCCAAACCACATTAATGATAACCCTGATAAAAATAAACTATTGTGCAATTATCCAAAATGCTAACACAAACAAAAAGGGGAGAAAAAACCAGGAAGCCCTGATGGATTATATGTTCTTAGAGGCTTTTAAAAACCAAAGAAAGATAAAAACATAATATTACATAGTTTGCAAGAGTAACAGCTAATGATTTTATGGTTCCTACAGGTAATACTAAGTAATCTCTTTTAGCCCCATAGGTCTGAGAAAAAACTGATTTTTAAATTGCACAAAGGCTAAAACCTGAGGGGATTTTTTTTTTCAGATGGGAAAGTATAATCCTTAGGGAAATTCACAAAATTATGACATGACAAGTAACAGATTCTTACAAAAACTTCCAGTTTTCAACACTCTTCTTCTTATGGTGACATTTTGCACAGTCCCCAAGGGGAGAATAAAACAAAAAGCTGTGCGGTCCCTGCTGATAAACCAGCTCTCTGGAAAGAGAAAACAAACCTTGGCTTGTGGTGGTGGCTGATTCCTGCCCTGTAATTGCTCCTGCTACGACTGACTTCAGGTTGTCTACCAGCTCACAGGCTCCGCTATGATTCCTACCAAGTCACCTGCTGCACACTGGGAACCACTGGAGCTCACATGGGGTGAGCAGAAACCCAGCAAGAAGCCAGAGAAGCCACAGTTCAAATTCCAACTCTCGACTCCAGTTTCGTGGCCTTTCAAGTTTCCTTAAACCCCTCCAAGCCTCAGTCTCCACAGCTCTAAAATGGATATGATCCCTGTTTGACATGATTGCCACACAAATAAAACAACGAATGGGAAGGCAGAGCAAGAGCGGGCCTAGTACTCCCTACATATTCCTGGCCCTTCTAGAGATGGAGGAGCAAACTGGGTAGGCGGGGCAGGATATGGGCAGACTTACCCTGTGACAGACCAAAACATTCAGTCGGGAGGTGTGTAACTGCAGAACGAGCAAGGAGGGCCAGGTGAACTGGCTTTCCCAAATAAAGGGTTGGGACTGACTGCTGAGAGAAGACTGAAGACCTAGAAAGTTAGGGGTTGGTGTGGCAGATTAAGTGAGGCTTTGGGGAGAAAGGTGTCCTAGCGGGATTTTTAAGAAACGTCGCTAGTGTCTTGGGATCAAGTTTCCCTATGAACACCTTCAGGGAATTGGGGTTTTGCTTGGTTCTGTGGTAGCTCTGGAGGGCGCTGCTCTGTTCTGTCGAGAGCCACCCAGGCCATCACCAGCCAGCCCCAGACCAGCACCTGCGAGGGACCAGCGAGCACAGACTCACAGGGAAGGAAAAAAGTCCACCCCAGGAGAGTGAGCAAAAGCGCCCTAACAGAGGACAAGGCCTGGTGAGGCATCTGAAAGGCAGGGGTGTCTTGTGGGAGAATGCTGGGAACCCTTCCCGAGGAGGAGCCTGCAAGGGCCAGAGCTTGGGGTGGCCTTTGGAAAGACAGCCCAGGTGGGAGCAACAGGCGAGGGGGCGATGTAGGCTGCGGTGCAGGCTGAGGGGCAACCATGCACGAAATACAGGATTTAAGGTGTTGGGTCCTTCTGGCAGCCCATGCAGAAGGGGTGGTGGGTCTGAACAGAAGTCAGGAGTCTCTCAGGAGGC
The DNA here is from genome assembly GCA_004024925.1 of Scalopus aquaticus. Taxonomy (NCBI): domain Eukaryota; kingdom Metazoa; phylum Chordata; class Mammalia; order Eulipotyphla; family Talpidae; genus Scalopus; species Scalopus aquaticus. Next base: position 58,212 of record PVIJ01009669.1, read on the forward strand.
AAGGAGAGTGGGGCAGCAGGAAGGTTCCGGCATGCACCTCAGGGGTACAGAGCACTGGGCTAGGGTTGGACTCATACTTTGTAAGGCACCAGAGAAAAAAATAGTTCAGGCTCTGCAGGTCGTGTGGTTTCTGCCGCAACTTCTCACTTCTGTCCTCACAGCACAAGGCAGACAATACAGACATGATGGGCGTGGCCATTAACCAGAAAATGTTATTTTGTGAACAGTCTGGGCGGGGGAGGAGGTGGAAAAGGTGATGCTGAGAAGGCACAGAGGGTCCAAACAAAGGAAACACACCCAGAAGGAGGTACGTCACTACTCTTCCCAATCCATCCACAAGAACCTCAGAGTGGTGGGGCAGAGCCACGGGACACACTGTTCCTCGCAGTGCCAGGCTCACCCCTGCCCATCTCTCTGAAGAAGTGAGGCAAGGAAATCACCAGACACGTGAGAGGTAGCAGTTCTGACAGGATTTCCATGGGGCCGAGGAGAAGGCAGGTCACAGGCATTCTATCTACCCTGAACTGTCCTCAGGGCCCTCCCCAGAGAGGTCTCCCTGAATAGCAGAAAGGCAGAAATCTAAATAGGAAACTACCAGGCGAGCCATGCCCTTAGAGGTCGCTTAGGCCACCTGGTGCCCAGCTCAGCCACAGCCAGCTGCAGGGCACTGAGGAGCGACTCACAAACCACAGCCCAGGGTGTGATGGGGGCAGGGCAGCCTGGAGCGGGGCAGGGCAGCCTGGAGCCGGACAGGGAAGGCCAGACAGCTCTCTCCAGCCACCTCGGGTGCCGGCAGGTGACTCGACTTCTCTGTGCTTCAAAAGAGAATCTCGGCTAGTGCTGTCTGTGAGCTTTTGTAAATATGGACTTCCTTAATCCCCACAAAGTGCTTCGAATAATGCCTGGGCCATGTCTGCTAAATAAAAATACCGAGTGCAGGCCCTGAGCCAGGTCTCGGAGGACAGGGCATGAAGTCATGAAGTGTCACTGCCCAGAGATGGCTCAGACGAGCCCACCTCTCACCAGGCATTCATCACTGGAGTAAGTGGCCCTTTCCCTATCTTTCCACACAGACAGGGACCCCATTTTATGTCTGGATCTTCTAGGACTAGCACTGTGGCACCTCATAATTGATATTCACTATGGGCAATGTTTGCTGAACAATACAGAAGTCCCAATAGTACAATTTCCTCCACTGCAGATAACCAGGCACCTATGCCTGCCTTTGCCTGCTCAGTGACCTTGGATTTCTGCTCCTTCGTGTCGTTAGGGGGCTGAAATTGAGGTCTACAAAAGCCCTTTGTAGACCCGCAGGCCTGCTAGCAATAGAGGTGACTCCAGATCACTTCCAAGGTAGGGGTGGCCTTGGCTGGGGACCATGCCTCACTGCCACAGCTGGACATCAGCAAAGGGCACACAGTTGATGAAGTTTTTAAAAGCTCTCCCTTAGAATGAGAGAACCTCATTCATTCATTCATGCATGCATGCATGTCCTACCAAACGGAGCCACAAGGAATAAACACAATGCCACTCTGACATCTTACTTCCAATGTTAGCTTATCCACATATCCCCAAGAGAAACCCGTAGAGCCTCACAGCAGGTCACAGGACTAAGGCACAGAGTGCTAGACCTGGAAGAGGGGAGCGCTCGCTGCCCCTAATTCGATTGTGAGGGGTGAAGAGACCGTCCAGGCTGGTCAACCGTGGCAGAGGCAGGTCTAGAATGCGGGGTGGCCAAGTTCTGCTTAGCGTTCCTTATGCCCGTCATGTTGCTTCACCTTCTTACCTGCTTTTCCTTCCCATTGAAGGCCACCGGCCCTTGGGCCTCTCCCTACCCAACAGGAGGCTGATGGTGCAGAGCCAGGCTGAGGCATCCTCCATCCTTCCAGGAAGGCAAAAGTTCACACTTGAACTTGCTGCCCTCCCGGGGACACTTGCCAGCAGTGAGGAGGCTTCTGATTTATTTCCCCCTCTGAGTTTGCCCACAAGGCAGGCTTTGTGACTGAGGGGACGGGCAGCGGCCTCCCTTCGGCCACTGGCTTCAGCACCCGGTGGGCAGCGCCTGCGCAGGTCAGGTAAGCATCCTGACCAGGGCCGGGCCCAGCCAGCAGCGGCAGCTTTGGCTTCCACAGCTCATGTTGCTCCCAAGGTGGCTCAAGAATAACTTGGGTTTGCTTACTGCTAAGGAGATCAAAGTCTTTTACAACTTCTGAAATCCAGACAGGTCAGGAGGCTGAGAGCTGGAGCACACAGAAGGGTAACTTGCCTAACTCACAAAGCAAGGTGATGACAAATTAGGAAAAACACCTATCTCCCCTCTCATTCTAGTTGTTGATGCTGTAGTCGTTTACATATTTCAGTAAACATAGGGAACATCTACACAGCAGGAGTCCAGGTTTTACCCCCAGAGGGGCTATGAAGAGGGAGGGATGTAGTTAGAAGCTCTAAATATGCAAAGCAGTATTGTATGAGCCTGGGAAGGCTGCCCCACGGCTGTGTGACCTTGAGCAGGTTACTTAACATCTCTGGGCACTGGTTTCCTCCCTCTTATAAGAATAATCACAGTACAAGGTAAAGCCTCCTTCTTCAAAGTTTGGCCATTTGCACCCCAGGGAGCAGGTTGGAAATGCAGAATCAGGGATTTTCCCAGACCTGCAGGATCAGAATCTTTTATCAAGAGTCCCAGGTGACCTGAAATACATTTACATTTAAGAAGTCAGATAAAGAGCATTTATCACATGCCCATGGTAGTCAAGTCAACCCTCAAATAAAAAATGCGAAAGAACCAAGGTTTCCAGGAGAAAACAAACACAAAATAGGTCTTCTGGGAGTACCAGAACTTGAACCCAAGACTTGGGGATATTACGTACCACATGCCCTCTTTCCACTTAAGACCTGACTCTCCACGAGGCACAATGCTAACGCAGGTGTTCTAAGAAGTGAAGCCCTGTGTTATTTTGAAATAACATCCTGGTCCTGGTGCGCTCCGCCCATCGGGCCTGAAGGTACACATGCTTCACCTGGGCTTACTCTGGGTGGCAGGGTGTCACTTGGCAGCTCTAGGAAGTGAGTAACTTGGGACTGCTGCCAGTTTTAAGGAAGCCTGAAAACACACCTTGTAAATTTACACTCCCTTTCACCTATTAACACCTTCCTTCTGGAGCACTTGCCGCCCTAGCAAAGAAAAACAACAGGGCTTCAAGCTAGAAGGTGTCTGGGTCTCTCTCACCTCCCCAGAGAGCAAACCAGGCACTTTGACTTCTCTGCCAGAGCTCTGTCAGCCCACAGTCCTGCAGAGACTACAAAGGAGCAGCAAAGTTTGAGACCCCCAAAAAAGATGTAAAATGGCGCAGAGGACTAGTAAAGAGACCATAAACTCACAGCGGTATGACTGGCTTGCTGTATCCTGGACATTTACAGCCAACAACTCCAACAAAATTAACCCTGCCTGCTGTGTGCGAGACATAGCAAAGTCGGGATATAGAATTAAGAGTGGTGACCTGAGAGAAGCAGCCTGGGGTCTTAGTAACAACCTTTTGCTTAGCTCCTGGTATGCAACTTAGTTCCTGGTATGAATCTCGTGTCATCTGAGACCATGAACTGCCAGGAGGCAGAATGGACTTGGGGGGGGGGGTGTCCCATGATACTGACCCTTTATTCATTCCTTGGTAACCATCCACACAACTCACCTCTTGGTATGTAGCCACGCCATATCTGACCATGTACAGCTGCCAGTGCAAACCCACCTGGGACCTTGTAGAAACTTCAAGTGTATATAAGCCCCTGACTTCCTACAGACGGGGCTCGGCCTTTGGATGCAAATCCGCTGAGTCAGCACCAGTACAATAAACCTGCTTCTTGTTAGCCCTGGTGTCCAAGTTTCCTTTGTGCCATATAACATTTCCAGGCTTGGATGTTAGAGATCCAGGTTCCCAACCTCAGCAAAACTGAGGAATCTACACAATAGCATGGCTGTGAAGATTCAACGTGATAAATGTCTAATAATACCCATTCGGCACACAGAGAGATGGTGTCATCATTTTATAAACATATCTGCCAAAGGTCTGGACACAAAAAATTTCTTCCTTGTCCTATCTCAATGTTTGGAAGTCCTAGCAATACTTGCGATTGGTTTTACAGTCACCCAAATGGAAATAACAGAAACGAAAGGACTTCAAGATCTCAGACCAAGAAATTCTGACTTCTATATACCCGTAACAAATCCAATATATGAAATCTTAAATTTATTTTTAAAAAGTTGGGGGTAGATTTCAGATTAACCATAAGCAGTGCTTTCTAAACTTTCATTTGTATATGAGTCATCCAGGGATCTTGTTAAAATGCAGATTTGAGCTCAAGTAACCAGAGTGGGGCCTGAGTTTGCATTTCTAAGAGTTCCTGTGAAGCTGCAGGTACACATGCCCACACTTCTAAGCAGCAAGCTGCTATGGAGTTTCTAAAACAGCAGGAAATCAATCCAGGAAAAACAATTTCACTTTAAAAAATGACATCCCAGGAGAAGATCCATGAAGCAGTATATAGGGATGCCCAGGCTACTGGGGTTTCTTCCAAGGAAACATGCCAGGAAAGCAAGTGGTATTCTTTAAGCTGGCCTTATGCAAATGAGCTTGAACTCTATGTTACACTTTGTCTAAGCAGGTGAAAATATTCATCAGTGATCACAAAAGTAGCACAGGTCTGACAAATTTCTTGGAAGCAGCAGAGAGTAGGAAACAAAGCATCCTAGGGTATTTCAAGTTCATCCCCACTCGAAAGGGTCAAGCTAGCCCTTCAATGCTTATCTTATATCACTATTTTACTAACTTACCTCCTCTCTCTACATTAAAGTGGATGTTATTTTTGACAGCTGTACTTATTAAAAGGATAACCAAATCTAGCAACTTAATGGGCAACTTACTGAAACAGTAAGATGGATGTGATTACAAAGTAAAAAAGCATCTTCTATTGACTAACTCACTTTTACACATGGGATGTAGACCTCAATATGACATCTAAAGGATTCATATTTCCAGGATCAGTGATTCAATTCTCACTACTCTTTAGATCAGAAATCCCACACACAAGATTCTCCATACCCCCTGAAATGACATTCTTGGAGAGAAAGTGCAAGGTAATCTGATCACCAGCTGCTTTCAGCACTGGAACACATCTGTCTACCAGCAGATGCAGGCCAGCCTCGCACACTGGCTTAGAATAACATGTATGTATATTATAATTCCTGCCATGACCCGTGACCCACTAGACTAGCTGGAAAACACAATTTCATTTAAAAAAAAAAAATGACTTCACGAAGATCCGTAAGGCAGTCAGTCTGTGGAGTCACTGTGAGCCAGTGTGTGACATCAACTGGCAACATTGCACTGCCCAGAAACTGCTGAGTGCGAACCACCAGACCAGAAAGGAAGGGCTTCCCGTCTGGTGCGCTGACCTGCTAATGGAGAAATTCATGCTGACATGAAGTGCCAGGCTGGCTCTTACCTGTGCCCATTGTGGCTAACTCATCCCTGCAGTCTCAAGGCTGCCTCCCAGCGCCACACCCCAGCCTGAAGCCACATGTCCCACACTGCTATGCTACAGTCCATGATTTCCCCCAAACTTCTGGATGAACCCAACTTCTTCTTCTTCCCCATTTATCCACTGAGGGAGGAAGTTTTTCAATTAGCCACCTTCTTAGGCCAGAGCAAGCCTGAGCTATCAGATGGGGCAGTGAGGAGAGAGGCTTTCACAAAATGTGTTCTCCCTTCTCATCTTGAGGTCTGCAAAATGTTGGTACAGTCCCACAGCAGTAGAGGAAACTGAGGCCCAGGAGGTTAAAATAACTAAGCCACTAAGCCGAGATGGAGCCTTTTTTTTTTTTTAAGATTTATTTATTTATACGTACAAGCTGGGGTACAGGCAGCCAGAGGCGTGGGGCAGCAAGAGGGTTCACCAGAGACAGAGCGGGGAGCAGAACAGGCAGATCAGAAATACACTGCTGAAGGGAGCAGCGGCGAGGCAGGAGAGGTCTGCTGCGCCATGTGGGATTCTCCCTAGCCGGGCGTGGAACTCGCATCTGATGCTGACAACTCCACAGTGCAGCGCGCAACTGCTGCGCCACCAGGGAGGCCCCGTGGAGCCTACATTTTAACTTAAACTTCATAGGAGGCCTATTAACTAACAAGGGGGGATATTCCCAAGGAATGTGCCATTCCCCCTTCTCCAACCTGGGTTCCTGCCATATCTCCTGTTCCACAGATTGAAACTAACCAAACTCACTCCAGACTGTCCCTTGAACATATGGTGACAAGTTCCAGCTATTTCCTCAACAATAAGCAAGTGTCCAACAATTCATTTTGCTAAGATGCATAATACCTGCAGGTATGCCAACAAATAAAGTTTTTGACTAACTCACAATTTCATCTTGGAACAAAAAAAAAAAGCAAAACTTTTCAGATCTATTTCCTTCCTGACCCCATCCCCGCTCCCAAGGCCCAGTTCAAGGAAATGTAAAAAACGGTCCTGCCATTTCTTAGGAAAACAGGAAAATGCCAAGTTTCTCCGGGACACAGGAATACTTTGAGCGCTGGCAGGAATTTCTCAGGGAGGAATTCACGAGTGTTTGCGACAAGTTCAGGCTCACACGCGCCGCTCAGCCGCCGGCCAGACCCACTGCTCCACTCTGCGCCCCGCCAAGTCTTGCCTGGCAAGGGGAGTGCGCGCCTCCGGGTCTGGACTAGTGATAGAAATCCAGGTGCCGTTTTTTAATGGCCTCTCAAAAGCCTAAGTGTGGACCACCGCGCGAGCATGCTGTTTCAACCCAGCGAGTGCCCAGCTCGGGGACCCACGTGTCAACACACAAGCTCTAGGTCTCTCCCTCTTTCACGTGCCCTCTTGGTTTGGCACGCGGGCCAGATGCCCAGGGCTCCGACGAAGGCGGGCGCGACCCGTGCTCCGCAGCAAAGAGCGGCGCGGGGAAGACGCCGGGCTAGGTGCGCGTCGCGCCCCTGGTACTCACCGGGACCTCTGCAGCTGCTCCAAGGCGCTGGTGCTGCCCCCCTGGCCCGGCTGCTCCAGAGAGCAGTAGTTCTGCGAAGTCTGTCTGGAGAAGGCGATGGGCAGGATTCCCTGAGTGAAAGAGTTGAGGCG
>PVIJ01009670.1:0-65354 GCA_004024925.1 Scalopus aquaticus
AACAAAGTGAATCTTAACAAAAGGTGTTAGTTATTTTTTGTTTTAGACAGCATGTCAATAGCATAAGAACAATTATACCAACCCCTTAATCTTTCTTAATGATATTTTAAAGAATTTTTATTTGGGGAGAGTTACATCACTCAGTTTTGCATAAAATGAAAATTTATTATGTATGTCATATCATTACAAATTTATGTAGTTTAAATTCACAACAAATCTGATGCCCATGTTCAGTATCTTATTTTTAGTAAGTACTTAATGAGTATTTCCTTCCCAGTCAGTGCTCCTGTCTATCAGCATACTTTGTTTACTCGCTTAATCATTTTCCTTTTCATTAACATAACATCACCAGTATTATTCCATGAGATCTTAAGAAAATAAAAGATGTACGTTTTTTCTCCTTTATTCAAGTTATGACTTTTTCCAAAAAAATAAAGTGAGTGTAGAAGTGCAAGCAAAAACACACTGTATTTCACATTTTTAAGAAATAGTCTCATTATCTCTCATTTATTCTATATGGTTTAGTTTATAATTATCATCAGAGACTATGTTTTTAAATTCCATATCCAACCTGGCATATCTGATTCCAGATAGAATATGAAATATGTCAGTTAGTGAGGTCACATGAGTAAATAATCTAAACCAGATAAAGCTGTATCTGAAGAGTGGGTTTAAGAGACTTTGGATTCCTACTATTATTTACATTATTTTTACTAGTTGAGTTGTTGCAATATGTAGTAGCCATGTTAGTAATTTTTAAAATAATAATAAACTTTTACTATCAAGAACCTAGAAATGTATAGATCTCTTCAGTGAAGGCGTGGAACTTTTATTTTGCATATGGAGTTTTTTTTTTAAAAAAGGCTCTGTTTTAGCTTTATTGGCTGTCTGGCAGCAGCAGTATAAAAACAGGAACAAAGAAAAAGGTTTTTTACTTTTTTAGCATATAGATTAGTATTAATTACCATGTAATGAGCTGAAAATTCCTGCCAAGAAGCTGAGGTTTGTGGTTCATTTAATGAGTATTTTCTTCCCACTGGGTGAAGTAAAAATTTTAAAGTGTTAGGGATTTGCACTTGGAAAACATCTCTAAGCTATTTATACAAGCAAGTCAATAGGAAAAGCACATTTTCCATTTATAGCCTTTGTACTGCATTCACGGACCTGACATTTCTGGCAGTGTGTTGCTTTTAGTGGTAGTTCTTAGTTGTGGCCTTGGGCAGACTTCAATGCAATAGAAGTGAGACCAGCGTTCATCATCCATCACACCATTGGGCTGGCTCTGGCTAATCTTTGTTAATAGTCCTTAGTTTCCATTTATTTTCCAAACTAGGAGAACCCACAAAAGTGTGCTTTCTTACTCGCACCTACAAAATGAATTCAGGCTGTAAGAGGTATCCCAACCATTGAGGGACACTGTTAACAAGATGCCACCTATGATGTAATTATTGGGTTTTACCCAATCAAAATGATTCCAGAGAGTTTGTCACCATTACCATATCTAAAAATGTTTTTGAGGAGGTGAAATCTTCATGGTAACCGAAAGAAAAAATGGGTCTTTATGGAGGCTCATGATTTTACCTTAAAAAATTATAAATGGAAATATCATAAATTCCAGCAATCCCTCTCTTGGGTCTCTCTCCAAAGAACATAAAACCATCAATGAAAACAATCACATGTTTTTCATTGCTTCCTGCAGCATTATTTACCAGAGCTAGGCTGTAGAAACAACCTAGGTGTCCACTGATAGAGGATTAGATTAAGAAAGTGCTGTATATCCATACCATGTAATATTATTCAGCCACAAGGAAAGTCAAAATATTGCCATTTACAGCAAAATGGAAGGAGGTCAAGGGAATTTTGAATAGTAAAGCAAGTCAGAATGACAAAGTCAGATATTGAACATTTATATAGAAGGCTATTTATTCAAATAAGAAAAATAATTATAAAAACAAATGAACACTAATTAATGAAGTGAGGCTTCTGAGCTGGGTTGGGGTGGGAGGAGATTGTCAAATGATATAAGGGAAAGAAAGTTTATATGATCAGATCAACTTGGTATAGTAGAAAAAGCACTGACCTCAGTTCCATCCCAATAGCCCTGTGTTAGTCATTAGATGGTGTTAAATGTCTTTGCTTCATCTGTCAAACAAGAAAACCAGTTTAATGGTATAGAAATTTCTTTCCAGTTTCAAGCATTTGTTATGCAGTTAGAATAAATTAGCAGCCAAGAAAAAAATCTTCTGAATCTTTCCATGAATAAGAATGACACTGTCTCACCAAAACTAAAGATGAATATGGTATTGTACCTTGTGATCCATGACCATGTGTAGAATTGTAATGAAGATGAATGCCAGACTTATTTTTTAATGTTAGAATTCCATTGAAAGACTAGCACATGTTGTCGATTTCTTAGCCTTTAATTGCCCTGCTGTGAGAAATCTTCTATTTGAACAAGTAGAAAAACCAAGCCAACAAGCATGGTATAGAACTATTCATGAGAAAATGAGAATACAAATCTGTTACTTCTAGCTATAGGAATGCATTAACACCTGTAAAAATATGAAGGCAATTCCTCTTAGATAATTCCCGATCAGAAAAGTATCCCATATGGGTAATGAGTCTTTAGATTGTGTCCACTATTCTATAACTTTCTATTTCTTTTTCAGTAGCTTTTCCAAAATTGATGCTTCCTGTATTTAGATGTTTAGATAGGGGGTTGCAATACTGAATGCAGCACAGAGAAGCTGGTTTACTTTCAACGGTGTAACAATTTTTCAATCAGCTAGACTTCTGAATTGCATTTTTAAAATACGAAAATTTATCATCAATCAACTAGTCAGAGTAATTGCTTTCCATTTATCTAAATATTGTGTAAAAATCATGAGACTGTAACCCACTGTGAAAAATGCAATGTAGTAGAATATAGTCTCATTCACATCTGAATTAGATGTAACTTAATATTTCAACAACATTCACTGAATCATCTGATCTGTATTTTGCACTAGGCTTGATATTGGAGAATTAAAGATGATTAATACAGAGATTTTGATTTCAAGAATACCACATTTTTTTAGAATGAAAGGCAAGTAAAAATAAGCAAAATAATAGTAATAATATAGTAATATTGCAAGAGGAATATGTCATCATACCATCTCTGTGGAGATGTTATACAGAGAGTGTTCATAAATAAAGTAAAGGAAATAAATATGAAAGAAGCTTCAAAGAACTACTCGTATAGAAGAGGCACTTATTTTGGACAAAATAGGAAATAGCGTTTTATACAAAAGTAACAATATTTGCACAAAGGAGAAAAAAGGCCTGCATGTACTGAAAAATCCCATGTACTAAAATACCAGTGCATATTAACTTACTTCTTTACATTTTTGATATTCACAAGGAGTTCATTTCCAGCATAAGCAAACTGCTAGAATTGGAAATTATCTCTACTGATGGTAATTTCCAAAAGAGAGAAACAAAGTTCAGAAAATGATAAATTATATGATAGAAGAGTAGAGATTTTGCATTAAGGCATTAAAATGTATAAAAGAAAATAAGAGATCTTGTACTCAAGTCCAGTAGCATATGTGCAATAAGGAGATAGCTGCATAAAGTAAGCTGACAAAGGCAAAGTCCAGGGAGATTAGAGGAAAACATGTCATGAAGGAGGGAGAAGGGGAGAGAAAGATATATAAGCATTCCGAAATCATAAAATCTGAAAACTTAAATATTTAGATAGATGACTATACTTAGAAAAAATGAAAGTATTAATATGTGTATTATTTAGAATAGAAAAATGTATAATCATCTCTTGAAAGCTGTTGAGATTTTTTTTTTTTTAGTTTCTTATACTAAAGATAGCAACATCTTGCCTTTTCTCTGTCTTAGCCCTATAAAAACATTAGGGCTTGAAAAGACTTGCAGTGAAATTGTTTAGTTTCACATGGCACTCTTTACCCTAGTCTCCTCTAGTTCTGTGTCTTTGTTTTGTAAGAGCTAACAGGTATGAGTCCTGCATAATGGCCATCTCAAGCCTCACATGGAGATTTAACTAAGCCACAGGGCATTGCAGTACAATAGACAAAATAAGCAGAGAAACGGAAATGAATCTAGTGAGTAAAATAATATTCCATATAGGAAGCTCTAATTAGAACTCAATGCTGTATACCTATGGCAAAGTCCTTACCCAGCTTTGCAGTATTGAGTGCAAGTAATTTACTGCCAAAATGAGCAAGATCATACACAGAAGCTTGAGTAAATAGGCATTATTAAATTTATAACTAAATAGCTCCTTGATTTCTCCTGCACTGTAAACCAAGGAACAAATGCACATTCTGTTATATTTCTTAGCATCTATACTTTTTATAAGTTGCCCTATTTCTCACAAAACAGCAATAGTTTCCTGCTCAACTGTGAAAACAAATCTCCAATTCAAAACTGAGCAAACACTTTATATCCAGTTTTTAAACTTAAAGCATAATTTTTTCCAAGCTTGTTTTCATAAACAAAAATATGCACTGAAAAGCATATTGAACTAAATTAATTTATAAATGTAAACCCCATATTAAGGATATTTAATCAACTGAGTTGAATTCATTCTAAGAGGAAAAGATACAGTACCTGGCTTTGATAGTCAGCATATGTCAGGATATTTTTACAATAGTATTTTCATAAAATCCAAGTATGAATTACTAACCTATTTGCCTTAGAGGGAAATGAATGAATAGTTGAGTATGTTATAAGCATTGACAGGGTTCTGTTCTAAGCATACTTATCATATAAAGAACAAGATGGAAGTAATTCTACATTGGAAGATCTGCTTTGTGTCAGGTAGTTACAAGAATTCCTTCTCTGCTTTTTATATCAGTTTCTTAATTACCATACTGAATTCCTGGCAACTTAAGTTATTTTGTCTTTTTTAGATTATCTAGAACAAGTATTATATAGTGAATGTTTTCTTGTTTTTAATGTATCACAGTCATGCAATTTAACAAAATTAAACTGAAAGGTTGTTTCCTATAATGTTCACATTATCGATAGCTTTCTTTTTACAAATCAAGAATATTTTCTAGATTAAAGTATATTTAAGAATTAAACAATGGGGGTCCTCCTTGGTGGCACAGCCGTTAAGCCATGAGCTGTTTGCAGTTCCATGCCCGGAGGGGAGATTCCCACATGGCGCAGCAGACTTCTCCTGCCTCGCCCACTGCTCCCCTCAGCAGTGTGTTTCCCCCCAACTGCCTGTTCTGCTCCCCACTCTGTCTCTGGTGAACCCTCTCGCCACCCCATGCCTCTGACCTGTACCCCAGCTTGTATGCATAAATAAATAAATCTTTAAAAAAAAAAAAGAATTAAACAGTGGAATTTTAGTAACACACACACACACAAACAACATCTTAGGTATTTTTATCTAGAAACATTTCGTTTTCCTAATTGGATCAATGCTCAGTAACATAAAATCTACTCTAGTAACCGTGAAAAAGAAGAAACAGATTAAGAAAACTGTATCAATTTAGACTAAGATAGAGATACTTATGTCACAAAGTGGTGTTCAACACATAACATTTTAACTTTATTTAATTATAGGATGAATATCAAATGGGTAAAATGTGTAGTCTCCTTTGAGGAGAAAAATCATGATCACTCAAATTAATTTTTTTCATTTAGCGAATTACAGAAAATAACAGCTTCAAAGAGAAAAGCAATCTAATTAAATCAGTACCAACCTTATACCCAGGCAAACAAGACAAGAGTTTTACAGAGGGTTCTGCATATCATAAACACATGCAGAAAATAAGTTTATTAAAACACGCACACACACACCAGTTACTCGCAAACCAACCCCTAGAGCAACGTATAGCCAGAGCTGTAATGTTTAACAATCAACTCAACAGGAGGCGGGAACCTGATTTGTAGCATGAACTGAACTAAGGTAATTTCATAGTAAATTCTTCCACCTTTGGTGGATTTTGGGCTCCCAGTCCAATGGCACTGATCTCAGCATTGGGAGAGATGCCATCAGTGGGTCCCCTGGAGGCCATGTGAGCTGAACGCAGCATACTGCTGCCTGGCACCCTGACCACTCCTTGTGGCTAACACAGGTGGCCCATCACCACATCTCCCTGATAGCTTGAGAGCAATAGAATTTTGCATACGGAAATTTCATAATGTGAGTAAAAACAACCTAATTTCATGATTGTGTTTAAAGGAAGAAAAATAAATCTTGAATTAAATTTGTCAATAATGTATAAACTGTGTATTTTTTCATCATTCACCCAAATATTAAGAGCTCTTCAACAGATCACTTAAACAAACACAAAAATAGTCATGTCTTTGCCAAATTTCAGTCATATTAATAATTTCACTTTACACACCATATGTATATTATTTGGCCATATTAAGTTTCACTCAAGGTAAAGGCTAGAACATATTTACTTAACAAGTTAATAGTTTGGTTTATATCTTTAAATATTTGGACATTACCAATAATTTGACTATGTTATTTATGAAATTGAATTACATTCAATATTTGCTAGGCAAAGAGACAGCAAGTTAATCGTTTTGGAAATTTTTCTTTTAATTTATCAAGTATTATGTAACATGGACATGAAATTCAGATCAACATTTTCAAAGAAAGTTCCATTTTTTCCCACAATGATTAGGCATTGTTATTCACTATAAATGCAATCACTTACGCATTTACATGGAGAACATTTTGATGTTTTGAGCAAGGATTTTGAAGACAATAAGCAGTATTTTTATTTTCTGCAAAGATTTCTGAAAGCCTTTTGAAAATGTTTTTGCCCAAAGACCATGGATTTTTTAAAAATGGATCTTAGTTATTAATGACTACACTGTACAACTAAACATGAATAAGTAAACCTACCTGAGTTGTATACACACACACATATATACACATACATACATGCATAGTATATATGTATATATACACATATATATCTTACCTAAAAAATTGACAATAAGGATAGTAGATATATGTCAGATCTGCATTGTGGTTTTGGGTGTTTTGTGAGATGAGATAGTGTAGCATTTAGCACAATCTGGATCGTCTCTAAATATTTGTTATCTTTCCCTTTCTAGAGGATAATTTCTGTGGCAATCATTTAGTACATCTCTGTAGACCTATACTACTATACTTTGATTTTAATCCATGGAGGACAAAGACTATACCAAATTTATTTTTAAATATCTAATCCTAAACTTGGAGACTGATACATTTGCAATTGTCAGACACCTTAAACATAAATCAGTTATGTTCTATGTTTGTGTTATGGAGCCTGGGTTATCATCCTCCACATAGCCATAGTAAGTGTTTACCCATGGGATGTGAGATTTAAAGTATTCCAGTTTTTAAAATTCCCAACTCCATAATATCTCACATTCTATCATTAGAATTACATACTTTTGAGATTTACTTGCCTCTGTCTTATTTGAATATACAATCTAAAGAATATAAAATTTATTTTCTGTGGGAATACTGATCCAGAGATTAATACAAAAATAAAAATGAGGCAAAAAAAATAAAGAGATTTTGCCAACATTTTGCCAGAACTTCTAGTTAACTTACACAGGCGAATTGCAAATAACCTCTTCAAACATTTTGTACTTGTCTTCTAGATCTACAATTAGTAACACTGAGGTAGAAAAAAAGAAACAGATACTAAGAAGTCATAGTATTTACCAGCAGCCCAAACCTAAATGACTCTTTTGTACTCTGTTTTTGTTCCCAAACTACAACTACTCTAGCTACTCCCTCCTTCCAGAATCAGAAAAAAAGAAAAAGGCACTAACTCTTCATCCTCCCTCATCACTCTCACTCTCAGCCTGTAAAGAAATGCAAATCAAACAGGGAGATGACAATGCAAAATACAGAGTATCTGCCAGGATCTGGAAAATCACAAAAGTGCAAAAATGATAGAATAAATGAAATTACTGCAAAGCTTCTTTGTTGTCTTGCTGAGGAAGAAGTGGGTGAAGTAGAGAGCAGGGATGTGGGAGAGTGGAAGAAGCTCTGTCCGTTAGACACATATGGTACAGAAAAGACCAAACATGTTTAAAATCAGTTGATTTATACTTATTTATTAAATCATGCTTGCTTCTTTGTTTCTTAAGTAGTTGATGTTGTTTAAAAGCTATTTAAGACAAATCATTAAAGATAATCCTTAGTTTACTCCACATAACAAGTAACAGTTTTGACAAAGAATGAGTCCATTAATGTCATTGGGTTGGGAAGTGTCTTAACAGAACCATATGGCGTCCTACATGGAATCAGCCTTCTAGATCATGCCTGTTCCAGACACATAGCCTACTTGTCAGTTAAAAGTGTGCCCAGGGAACTAAGACTCCCTTTGTTCACTTCTTTGTAATAACTTAGTCTAAGAGATTTTTTTTTAAGACTCTAGGCACTGAAAACCTTTTGATGTTTCTCTCTGGAAGTAACCAGGAGCAGAAATGTAGAACTTGGTGGTGGAAGAATGACTCCTGATTTCCTTGCTTCTTTACAGAAGAAAATCTAGTAGAGTCACAAGAGAATCCTCAGAGGAGTTGCTTAATGTAAAATACTAATACAATGTAAAATTACAACTACTGATGTGGTATTTTTTTAATTTTTTTTTCACTAAGATAATCTTGGTTTATATAACTGTATATGATTCCAAAATACAGGATCCCACCTCTTCAAATGTAGCGTCTTTATGATTCTTGAAGCATTTCCACATACACCGCCTCAGTTCTCACAGTAACCACGGGCCATATCATAGAACGTCTTAAGTTAGAGAGAATAAAAGAGATTTGGAGAAGTGAATTGGATAACGTTATACTAATAGGATTCCACCATATTTCTCAGTCTGTGCTCTTTCCTCCAGATCATAGTGTAGAAAATACAAATCTACTTTTAACTTGGAGTCTCCTGGGAACTGCGCTTCCAGGTTTTTTATGGGTTTTTTTTCCATCTAAAATCAATTTAAACACATGTATTTTATGATTGCATTAGTTGTTCACCTTTTCACTTTTTTTTCGTGCCTCATTCATATTCTTCGTCTAAAATAGTTGTCCCTGTAGCAAATAATTTTCTGTGGATATTGCAAAATAGTGATCTGAGAAGAGACAGGCAGTTGTTACTGTTCTGTTCATAATTTATTCCTTGGTTTTTTTTTTTTCTTTCCTTAACAAATTTATAGAACTAAAAAATGAGCATATTTTGACCTTTTTAAATGTCTGTGGGAATGATTGTTCACTTAGGGGGTCTTGGGTAGCCCTTGAATACAGAGGAAGCACCGCCAGTCTTCTCAGTTTGCATAGGGCAGTTGGTGCTGTGTGATTACTGAGTGCACATCTCACCCTCAACACTGTCCCAACTTGAATGGTAAATTACTCCCTCAGGACCAAGCAAAGTCAATCATCTTCTGCACAGGCAAAGCACAAGGGAAGACATTTCTTGTTCCCGCTACAAAATCCTTCAAGGAACTTGCCTTTACAGGTTTTACTAGTCTCCTGCTAACAGACCTACTGGCTGATCTGAAGCTATAATACTGACATACTGGAATATGTTTGTTTCCATTTGATTAATTGCAGCCATGAAGGGAGGGGCTGTCCATAATATCGAATGGCATGTTGCAAAGGTCATTTATATTTGACTTGGGAGGGCAGCCTGGCTATTTTGAAACTGTTTTCCTTAAGCAAGAGAATCCCAGATTCTATTCCGTGGAAGTCCAGACCCAATAACATGTTAATAGCTGTTGTTTGAAAGTTGTTTTTTTATAAAGCTTGAGAAAGCCCAAATTAAACACATTTTTAAATAAATATTTATTAAACATCCTTTAATATTCTAATATGCATTGTAGATCTTTGAGGGTAGAGAGGTAGGTTATATGGAATGTTTGCCAAATTGACTTGACTATGGAAGATAATAGTAGCTTAGATCTAGGTTTGTGATATTAAAATGGTTTTAGTGGTGCTTTGCACCTTATAGTCATTATAAATAGTTCATTGATTTCAGTTTCTTGATCACACACTAGCTTAGTGATGAGGAATAACAAATTAGCTTGTTATTTGTTTCAACTAATAAAGAAAGTAGAAAACCAAACCTAGGAAATCTTACCAGGGAGAGAAGTTATCTGTTGCCACCACATGAAGAATTGTTTAATTTTGTATTAAACGAAGATGTACCTCACAACTTATTCTGTAAATACTAGCTCCTACACATAGGACAGTAATTGGCTGAAAGTATTGAGGTGAAATCTTAGTGCTTTACCTTCACATTCATAAGTGAAGTCAGATGCAGAGCCAAAACAACTTATATGTACATATATGCACCTCTTTGTTGGGATGTGTGTGTGTGTGTGTGTGAGAGAGAGAGAGAGAGAGAGAGAGAGAGAGAAAGGAGAATTCTGTGCCTGTCTCAATTTTGGAGCACTTACCATACCTTTGTAATTGTTTGCTGCTATTGTTTTTGTTGTCATTTTTTCCAGTGAGTCTGGAATAGATTGTCTTTTTTTCAACTGGCTTTCCAGATATCGCACATGCATTTTTGTACAAAGAGGGTCTCTAATCCTTGCTGCTTGTTTTTTTTTTTAAAGATTTATTTATTTATGCAGACAAGCTGGGGTGTAGACCAGAGGTGTGGGGTTCTGAGAGGATTCATCAGAGACAGAGTGAGGAGCAGAACAGGCAGATAGACTGAAGTACACTGCTGAGGGGAGCAGCAGGCAAGGCAGGAGAGGTCTGCCACGCCATGTGGGAATCTCCCTGACTGGGTATCGAACTTGTGCTGCATTGACTCTGGATAGCTTCATAGTGCTGCGCTTAACCCGTTGCACCACCAGGGAGGCCCTTGTTTGTTTGTTTTTTTTAAAAATACTCTGCGGTCACAGTTGAAGAGAACATGACTCATTTATATATGTACAACCAAGTTCTCCTTGTTAATGTATTTATTCAATTGGTGAGGAAAGTATCTTTCTTTTTAAAAAAATTAAGTTTCTTCTTAATCAAGAACAAACTTCCATTAAAACATTTTTGATAAAAAAATTCAAATAGTAAATGAGTTGAAAATTAACCTAAGGAAAAATACAGGACTGTGAATGGTTGATATTAAAACATTTCTCATTTCTAAAAATTGCAAGTTTCCCTGAGTTAGGAAAACATCTTTCACAAGTAATTCTCATATTGATTTCTCACTTCTCCAAGGGTCTTTGCTGTTAGATACTTTATAGTGAGCTATTTTGGTAGGATATTTCATTTTCTTGGTGTCAAGGAAAATTATGTCTTGTCCCAAAGTAAACTTTATAACTGTAAAGCTATAAGAACTTTGTTAATATATATACTTCAGGTTGTGTTGTTTTATTTTTCCATTGTGTAATCCAACTTACCTTTTTCCAATGAATTTGAACTCTTCATATTTATATTTCTAGTATATTTTTCCACCCATCTTTGTGCAACTTCTTACTTCTATTTCCATAGATTCTTAAGTTTAACTGGCCAAATTTTAATCTTCTAATTGCCACCTCATGTTATTTTTAGAATGAGGCTATATATAAATAGATATATAAATAAACAGAAGAACAAGAAAATATTCTTAAATATTCTTTCTTATTAAAACATTTTCCAGCCAGGGCCTCCCTGGTGGCACAAGGGGTTAAGTGTCAGCACTATGAAGCTCTCCGCAGCCACTGCAGCATGAGTTCGATCCCAGGCCAGGGAGCTAAGCCACATGGCGCAGCAGACCTCTCCTGTCTGGACTACTGCTCCCCTCAGCAGTGTATTTCAGTCAGTCTGCCTGTTCTGTCCCCACTCTGTCTCTGGTGAATCCTCTCACACACACACACACCCCACACACACCTCTGGCCTACACCCCAGCTCTTGTATGCATAAATAAATAAAACCTCTTTAAAAGAATTATTTTTCCCAACCAATTATGCAGCTACCCTTGCTCTTTCTATCCCCAATATATGATAATGATTTATGAAATTTTCTCTAGAAATTCACAAAAGTACAATGGAAAATATAACAAGAACTTTAATGTGAAATTTTACTCATTTGGACCATTTGAGATATTTTATCAGGAAAAAAAAACTTGCATCCAGCTTCTGTTTAGTTAGCTTAAATAAATTATTTGAGCTTTGAATTTCTGGGTTTTAGAATTTTCTTGATTAATTTTCCTAACATAAAATAACAATAACAGTGAAGAGAGTAGAATTGGAGCTTTAGTATTTTTTATGTACTAATTGCATACATGCTAATGACATTGATACTACTACTCTATTTTATACATAAGGAAAATGAAGTCATGAGAATTGAAATAACTTTCCCAAAGTCACCCACCTTGAAAGTTATGGGCCCAAGATTTAAATCTCTGACCTCAAAGTTTTACTTACAACCCTAAAAAGCAGTATTTTCATACAGAGTCAAGTACCAATGGTTATACATTTAAAATAATTTTTAAAGAAAGCTTTATAAAGTTTAATTTTTACTATCTCAAAAATAGGATTTTTGTCTCCTAAAAAAATAAATAGAACCATTTAACGTCTACAAATTTAAGGGAAATTTTTGTTTTAATTATCAAGACCCTTTAACTAAACAGAGAAACTGAAGTCAGATTTCTCTTCCCCAATAAAAAAAAAGTAATTGAATTGAGAAATTAACCATCCATAAAAGATTAAGAATAAAAAGGCTCATAAGAACTTTATTAATACATTGCTAAATTGGTTACTAGCAAGATTTTTTTTTTAATTCAGCTGAGAACAATTTTATTTTTCCATCAAATACTAATGCTAGCTAGGTTTGAATTTCTTTCCTTTGGTGAGAGAATTGGATTAATGTACTAGAGAGCCCCAGGGTTTGGCAGTGGGTAGTTTCAATATCATGTTTATACACTAGGCCCTTGAATTTCATTTTGAAAATGGAGGAAAAACTTTAGGAACCATGAACTATAAGATCCTGCAAATAGAGATAGCCTGGTGAAATCAAATCCATTCCCATGAAAACAAAACCCTCTATAATCAAAAGAAATGATTTTTAAATCTCAAAGATGCTATTGTGTCAAGTTGCCTGAGACCTATGATTTCATGATCCATCTCCAAGTGGACAGTATCCCAAATGTAGAAAAAAAAAATTTTTTCCCTGTTTATTTTTGCATTTGGGAATGCCAGTCTGTTATTTATGCATTTATTTAGGCTTGGGAAGGAAATGAAAGAAGGAAAATTTGTCAGATTATATAATGTAACAACTTTTTCCTTAAATTCTGATGGAATATCCAACATTATTTATTATGGAGTTCTAGTGACATTCTCATCAGTGTTTCTTTTGTGGCGTGAGAATTTTGAAGGGGGGCAAAAACGGGGGTGCAGGAAAGGGATGGGTCGACTGTCACTGTTTTTAACAATTTTAACCAACATTTCATTCTTGAAACTCGCCCACACTTTCTAACTAGAACATCAAATCTTCATCTCTGAAAAAACAGAGTTCATATTGTCCAACCCCTTCCTATTGATAGCCTAAGAGAACTGCCAAAACTCAGTTAGGATGTGACAGAATCAGTATTAAATGCAAATTCAATATTATTTCCATTAGGCTAGCTTTCTCTCTTTTTCCATTATTGGCCTCTCTTCATCTTCACATTGTCTACTGAGGCTGGCGTGAAAATTGCATTTCCAAGTCTCTCTTGAAAGACAATTACATAGTCTAATTAAGATAGCTAGCTTCAGATTAGATAAACTATATATTAATTAATCTAATCTGCTATTATTGCTTCAGGTGTTTGCATTCACTCCAAATCTAACTTTTTGCTTCTCATACCTGCCATGCACTTCAGCTGAATGGAATATAATAATATAGGGAGTCTAGCATATGGAAAACTTAAAACATTACTTTATTTCTCAAGTCAGGATTCCTGCCCATCATTTCTTCCTGCTAATCTTATCAAAATTTCTCTAGTGTCTTAAATTTGCAACTTGGAGATCTTAAAAGCTATTGGGGGAATCATAAGTCAAGTGTTCAAAGAGTAGTAAGAGTTTATTTCTTCAAAGTGTTATGTTAAAGATAATGTCACAATGTATTTGAAAATAACTTCCCACATCCCTCTATATACTTTCATAGTAAAAAACTCCCCACATTTTTTTCCATAATGTCTCTCCAATTCAACCTGTTCTTTCCATTCTCATAGTCCTGTTCCTTGTCTTTACAATTTTTCATGCTTACCTTATAACATTGCCATTTAGCTTCCTTTCCTTTAGACCAGCATCTAACTGTTGAGATGATTATCCTCAGAATATCCTTCATTACATCACTCCATTCAAGAACTCCCCTTGGCTATATTTTACTCATCAGATCAAATCTCAATTTTCAAGCCTCCAACCTGACAACTTTTCTTTCCAGGCCTATCCAACCACTTTTCTCATTTATCTCTAATATGACTCTTCTCAGATGGAAATAATTCTTTAAAAGAAGGACTTGCAGGCCTCCCTAATTGTGCAGAGTTTAAGTCTCAAAGCTATCAAGCTGTCACCAACCACCGCAGCATGAGTTCAATCCCTAGAGTGAGCTAACCCATATGGCACAACAGACCTCTCCTGTCTCACCAACCACTCCCCTCAGGAGTGTATTTCAGTAGATCCACCTGTTCTGCTCCCCACTCTATCTTGGTGAATCCTCTCACCCTCTTCATCTCTGGCCTACACCCCAGTTCCTGTATGCATAAATAAATAAATATTAAAAAAAAAAAAAGGACTTGTGGATAGGAGTGAGGAGAGATGAAGTTAATGGCAAGAGTGAGGACAATGTGTCCTACAACAAACTTTAGAGTCAGAAAGACGTGTGTGTTAATGCATGTGTAGCTATGTAACTGTGTGTGTGTGTGTGCGGTGTATGCTTGTGTAGACTCTGTAAAATCAGAATATTAACTATGTGAAGCTGTTCTGAGTATTACTATAATTACTAGGTATACCCAGTGATAACAACAGCTATAAGATTAACACAAACATTGAAAACATTCATTTTGTACTTTAAATATATTTAATCCTTGAGACAGCCTTTCCAGTTAGCATAGGAGATCCTGCTCCCTTCTTTCACTTAGTAAGAAACTTCCAACCCAAGTTTTATTTAGGCACATGGATATCACTTAGTAAGAAACTTCCAACCCAAGTTTTATTTAGGCACATGGATATCCACCTTCAGAACATGTTTCCCAGTCTCCCTTGGTGATAGGTAGGGCCTTGTAGTTAAATTCTAGTCAAGAAAATGTAAATGGATATGATATGAGCAACTTCCTAGTAAGATCGCTCATAAAGATATTCTTTGCCCTTTGTTTTCTCACTTTCTACTTCCAGTGGGCTAGAGCATGGCATGGTCATAGTCAAATAAGGACAATATTGGTGATAATGGTAAAGAGGAGAAACCTGGTTGCCTTGGATGACCTCGTGGAGCAGAGCTTCTGACTAACCTGGACTGTCTCCTACCTCTGGTCTACTTAATAAGAAAGAAATAAACATCATGTTGGAGTTTCTGAAACTTAGAGTTTCTCTTTGTCATAGCAACTTATCCTATGACCTCAATAATAAAGGTAGGTATGACTATTATCTTTATTTAAAAGATAGGAAATGTGAAACCAATAAAGAAACTTTGGGAAAGAAACCAACAAGACAAAGTCCATCTGGGTCTCAGAAGAGTACTCCTGAACATTAACAAGGAAAATACTGAGATTTGCCCAAAGAGGGCAGGTAGAGTTCACCCAGGCTGTTCAGCTACTTAACAAGCAGTGGCATGAACTCAGCACTTGAAAAACTTGGTGGAGAGATTTAAGAAATCGAGTACCATCTATGGGTACAAGTTGCACTTTGTGTGACTGCCCACTGATTGGAATAACAGGTGTTTAGACAAGTTCATGGTTAGCTTCCAGGTTAATTTGAGTATTGCCACTGCAATGGTGACATTCAATGGGAGGACTTAATGTTACTCTGTGCCTGGTAGCAAAAGTCAGTCTTCACGTATACTATGCTTTTGCCAGTTTCTCTTAGAAGTTTCTCATCTTTCCTCTGTCAATCTGAGTCCATCAATTCTCCAGGCTTTCTCAGAAAACCTGATTTGAATTACATGGAAATTTTTTATTCAATGCAAATTGAATTATACTGAATGTATTTATTTCACCAGCACGAGATTTAATTCTGTGGTAGAACCAGATATCAACAAGGACTATAATAGTGTTTTAGAGGATTGTCATGCAAAGATATCTAAAAGAAAATGGAATTCTTTATGCCCGAGGAGGAGGTACCTCCTTATGGACCACTCATCATTCGCTCAGCAAAATTGTATGGACAAGGTATATCAAAGTATGATTAAGAGCAGGGACACAACAGTAAGAGTGTATCAATAGTTGTGTTTTCTGGGCAGTTATTTGCCTTTCTGTGACTCAGTTTCTTTATTTGTAAAATTGAGGAGTGTATAGATTTACAAAGTGCATTTGTGAAGAACAAATGAGTTAAGTAAAAGCATTGTAAAACAGTGCATAGCATATATGAATCCCTCAATAAATGTTAACCACTGCTATCATTGATTTATTGAACATCTGCTGTATGCCAAATCCTAAAAACTCTAAACTCCTTCATGGCATACAAAATGTAGGCAAAGTGAAACACCTGCACATAAATACTTGCAGTACAGGGCATGGGGATTCTGCCCAGGAATGGGATATTGCAAATGCCAGGTCCAAGTTTCTTAAGATGGTGAAAGGTCTCTTGGAGAACAAGTATTCCTTTCTCCCCAGGAGACAGCACTGGACTCCTGGATGTTTTAAGGGCAATGGTGTAACAATAGGACACTCAAGGCAGAATTTATAAAACCCATTTATGGTCTCAATTGTAAAACATACTAACCACTAACTAGGAGCTGCTATTTCTCCCAGTAAAATAAGATGGTAATAACTATTCTGCTTATTTCACAGTTTTTGTGATGATCAAATCAAGTAAGAAAACACATGCTAAGCTCTAAAACACTATCTAAATAAAGGATGTTAATTATGATTTTTTTAAAGCCATAATCCTCTCTACTCAGAAGAGAACCACTTTCAAATGTTTGGCAGTGACTGCTAATAGTGCTGGGTGCCTTCATCAGTTCCCTACATAAATCGCCTAGTCGGTGGTGATAGACCCAGTAGAACAGGCTACGCAAGGGAAGCATGAGCTGCCTCATATTTACACACTTCACTTCATTCAATGTAAGATCAAGGCAGATAAAGCTCCTGCATGAATGTAGCCTAGAAAAGTACCATCAGTTCATTGAAACATTAAACAATTAAAATTGTATGTCTGTGGGAAAGAGAAAACAACTGGTTTTTAATGGTTTGAAATTGTCATTTGCTGAAGCCAGTGAAGATTTCTGGAACCTAAGCAAACTATTAGTTTTAAGAGGCAGATGCTTTTCAACAGCTTTCCTAATGGTAATTGAAGTACTGGGCTACTCTGGTAACAATCGGGGCTGGGAGAATGACGACCTTCTGGATCACTGTTTCCTTACCTGTGACATCACCTCTGTGCATAGGTGGCTTCCTAAGTAGGGCAACCAGATAGGAATCAGCAACAAGGAATCAGACATCGGTCAAGGCTGTGTAAGGTAGGGCAAATCTAACTCTCTAAAAGATCAAGAGAAGAAGCAAAATTATTTCTGGTGGTTAGGAAGCAGGGTACAATCAGCAGATCCAATCAGTGGGTCATATGGGGAACCTGGGAACCCTGATGAAGGAGCCAAAGCCCCAGTCATGGTGATAAGAACCTGGAGCTAAGTCAAAAGCTTTTCTCTGCTTACTGCCCAGGGAGAAATAGGTCTGAGGAGAAAAAGAGTAATGTATTCAGGGTTAAACTGGGGAGAAGGTTTGAGTAGTATCTGCTGTTAAATTCTGTATCTTAGAAGAGAGGAACCTGAGACTATGGATAGATGGGTCCTAACAGGCAACTTGCAATTTTGCAAGTAGAGACAGTGTGTCAGTCTATGCATATCTTGCTTGTTTATGAAAAATTGCAGGTGAATTGTTTTCACTTTTTTCCCCCCAATCGCCCACTACTAATAGCGTGTCTGTGCTAGCCTCATTAAGTCTGACCATTGACTAATAGAAGTCCCCTGCCTTGAATAGCAGTAGTGATACCTGAAGCCATCTGAAATATGTTTACTCAGACCCCTTTGTGGCAGGACAGACATGTTAGGGCAGAATCCCCTCTATGACCAAGAGGTGTTCTTGGCTTCTACTGCAGAACTCTTCAAACACAGGGAGACAGCTGTTCCAGGGGTCAGATGTGGTCTTGTGGGGAAGGGTTTTCCAATTTCCTTTGATACACACATAATGTATTCTCTGGCAACTATTTACATAACATCTGCTCCCTTCATTTCCCCCCCCCCTCGTCTTTGGGGAGACAATCTGCATGGAAGAAAAAATTAAAAATTAAAGCAGTAGTGTTTATGTTAACCAATCAAGTCCCTAGTTGGATACTTTTTCCTCAACTTCCAAGAGAGCTCAAGTAAAAATTTAAACCTATAGGAAACTACCTCAATTTAATATTTCCATTTGTTCATATTATCAGAACATGAAAAACCAACAAGGACAAAAGGAAATTTTACACAAAATCATGTTTTCTTACAGGAAGAGAACATGAGCCTTTGTAAAATAATTGCCTCTAATATGCACATGAAACTAAATGGTAGTTTTCATTGTGAAAAGTTAAACATCGAGTTGGGAATGTTTCCTAAGGAAAACTGATGTACTCTTCTCTTATTCTAGGTTCTATTAGTTTTGCTGTTGCTGCAGTAACAAATTACTAGAAACATAGTGACTTAAAGCAAAACAAATTTATTCTTTAACAGTTCTGTAGGTTAGAAATCAAGCATAATTTTCATTAGGCTAAAATCAGGGGTCCTTGGGCTGCATTGCTTTCTAAAGACTCTAGAGGAGAATGCATTTCCTCCCTTTTCTAGCTTCTGGAGGTGTGGTGGCCCCTTCCTCTGTCCTCAAAGCCAGCAACTGTGGGTTGAGTCCTTCTAATGAGGCAACACGAGGACCTGCTTGTCTTGATACATCTCCCAACTCTGTTTCTTCTGCTCTTCCATGTCCCACTTTTTTAGAACACTTACGGGGCCCTCTAATAATCCAGGATAAGCTCCCTATTTAAGATCAGTCAAATAACACCCTAAATTCCATCTTCAACCTTAACTCCGCTAAGCCATGTTAACTACCATATTTACAAATTCCAGGATTAGTACATGGACATCTTTGAGGAAGTGGGGAAGAGTGGGCATTGTTTTTCCACAAGAGCAACTAGATACACCATATTGTCTTCTAACTGAGTTTATATCTGCTCAGACAATCATAGAATTTTGAAAATGCAAAATCAGTGCTACCTCCTAACTGCAGAGCTAGTAGTGGAAGAAGACTGGAATCAATAATCCAGGGGAGCGTAGAGTTACAGGCCCCATTACTGTAGAAAGGGGGTGGATAAGGGAGGCAGTCTAATCTTGAAAGAGTCCAGGGTTTATTTGTTGTTTAAGGGATTGGCAGAAATAGTCATTGTGCGTACAGGCAGCAGTGACACAATGCATGGACTAGAGGACCTGTTTCGTTATCTTAGACTTTTCACTTGAATCACAGACTTGATGTTTATGGCAGGTTCTCAGAGCTACTGGAAAGTGGCCAGGAAAGAGGGCCAGGCTGCCCATTCACCAGTCACCATTAAGCCTTTGAAATCACACACCTGAAAAGCAGGCATACCCTTGCATGTCAAAAATGTGTTCAAGTCTGAATCTATGCTTATAATAACTGATTATTCTAGATGGCCTAGTGCCTTTGAATATTTTAGGAAGTAGTTAGACGATAAATGAAGAAAGTTATGCTATAAAATGTTATTTGCTTGAAAGGCATAACTCCAAAGGGGAATTTTACCATGTAACTTTTCAAAATTCTTATCAAGTGAAAACTTCATAATCTGAATAAAGGGAAATATGCAGACATGTTTCATTCTACATGTATCCCTACAATCAAAATATAACTGAAAACATTTAAAATTCCTCCAGGATCAGCTTTTACATAGGCAACTTAACCCTTTATGCTCTTTGTGGTGACCAACATATTTAGTTACGAATGTGTCAATTCCTTATACTTTTTGCCTTTTATTTGTTACTTATTTTTATGTTTATTTCCTGTACCTTACCATGTCAACAGTTTTCTTTGTTTTTTATTTTCTCCATTAACTTTCTATTATTTGTTAATACGATATAACCTTAAACCTAATGTTTCATCACTTAACACTAAATTTATTTGCTTTTAACAAGTAATATATTTCCTTTTTCTTTTTCTTTTTACAGTTTGAGATATAACTGACATCAAGCTCTGTATAAGTTTAAAGACTACAATAGAAGTATTTAGACATTTATTACAAATTGATTACCAGTAACTTAATATTCAACTTCTCTTACAGTTATAAAGAGAAAGCTGTTTTCTATTTTTATTCTTTTTTATTCTTTTGATTCACCTTAATTTAAAATAAGTTAGTTTTATGTAGACCCTTAAGGAAATAGTTTACATTGATTACATCAATGAAAGCTTGAAACTAACAAAGCCATATGTGCACATGTATTTTGTTCTTCGGAGAATGTGACACAAAGCTAACTCAACTGTTTCTGTTTCACTCCTTGATTTGTGCACATGCTCTACCTTTGGCAACAAGCCACGCTCTACCTTTTGCTTACTGAAAAGAAAGAAAGAAGCATAAGGAAGAGAAACTGTGGGCTGTCTCATCTTTCTCCTCCTCCATGTCATCATTCCCAACATAAAATAACTGATATGGAGCAGAAACATGATAAGTGTGTTAGTTCTCTAGGGCTGACATAGCAAAGTACCACAGACTAGGTAGCTTGCACAACAGATACTTATCTTCTCACAGTTCTGGGAGCAAAAGTTAGAAATGAATATGCCATCAGAGTTGTATTATTTCTCTGCCCTCTGTCCTTGTCCTTGGGAGAAGATGGCTGTCTTCTCCCTCTGTCTTCAGATGGTTTTCCCTCTGTGTGTGTCTGTGTCCATATTTTCTCTTCTCATGAATTCATGCTAATGACTTCATTTAACTTAGTTACCTCTTTAAAGACCCCATCTTCAAATACAGTCACTATCTCTAGTATTGGGAATTAGGTTTCATAACGTCATAATATAAAATGGGGAGGGGCCACATTTCAGCTCATAACAGTAAGAAAGAATATGAGTGTTCCCTGGTTGTTTATGGTCCTTAAAACAATATTGCCTTCTTCCTGCATCCAAAACAAGTTCTGGTTCTAGCAGAGCATGGGTCTCTTGGAGCTGTCATCTTCTCCAGTTACCTGATAGAACTCTTTCTTGTACTTCCTATGAGTTTCACTGAATTCTCACTTGTTGTGGGTGCCTTGGAGCTCTGTGTTCCCGAGGCATTGAAAATGCTGTGTGAGAGTGTTGTGTCAATTAATAGCAAACACAGTGCTGTATCTCTTCTTTTCCCACACAAGTTCAAATATAAAATTACTAAAAATTTCAAGACGGCAACAACAGAGCACCAACCGAGTGCTCCTAAGAATGAGGCTTCATGTAATTGCACGGTTGCATGCTCATGAAGTCACCCCTGAAAACAGATGTGGCCACCTACAGAAAGTTTTGGCCCATTGGTACAGTGAAGGCTTCTCTGCTAAGCCTCACTTCTGAACTGGTCCAATATATGGTATCATTGGAAATCTTTTCTCATCTTTCTGAGAATTTCCATGTGTTTTCAGCAGAAATACCAGAGACACATGATAAAAATATGTTCCCCAAAATGTCTCTATAAAATGCATAGATTAAAATATACAATCTATAAATTGTTAATAGCAGCCCATGTTATAGCTTCTGCATATAAATTTTATAATATTATATATTATATCACATATTATATCATTATCATATATCACATATTATAAATACACCTCCTCTACTTATAAATGTTAGATAAAAACTGAATGTGCTGCATAGCACTGAGTCTAAATCATGTTATGATAAAATTATCTTAATTTTAAGTGGTTATTTTCATATTTCATCTTTATTTCATTGGCAGAAATCTCCTACAGGCTGACAGAGTCCAAACTGGACACCTGGTGCCCTAACCTTTTCCTGTCTGACCCTGCTGTTCTGTTTCAGCAATTTCAAAGTATGTGTCAGCCACTAATGGTTTGTCTATCCAGCCCATCTGTGTTGTGGTTTCTGAAATTCTTCCCAGTGTCTGGCAAGATATTTTGCTATTCCTGGTTTCTAGTGTTGTTGAAAGAAACTCTGCATCAATTTTTATGCTTCCAAGAGAATTCAATGGGAGTGGCAGGAAGGACAAACCAGCTCACTGACTTGGGTGCCAATAAATCCACCTGTTATATTGTTGTTTAAAAACAAAGACTCATGGGTTTTCCTGGAGTTAAATAAAGCACATTCTGCATACTGCCTTATAAAACTGATTTTGAAGTGCACACACACAAAGTGGATGTTCTGCATATGGGAAAAATTGACTCAAGGATACAATCAAGATTACACCCAGTTCACCAATTCCCCATCCTCCCCCGGTACTGTGTGATGGGGTCTCATTTAGGGGCTAGAGCCCCTGCTTTCTGGGACTAGACATAAACAAAAAAATGTGACAGGTCAGGAAATGAAAGTGTTAGAAAAAATAAAGAGTTGGGATTAGAGGTGGCATGGGAGGCTGTTGCTATTTTAGGTCGAGTCACCATGGACATCCTTTCGAAGGTGGAATATGTGAGACCAGAAGGAAATGAGGACGCAGCCACAAGGCTCTCTGAGGGTATGAGTTCAGAGGCATGAGAGCAAAGGCTGTGAGGCTAGCGCTTCATGTGGTTGAGAAACAGCAAGCAGGTCAGTGTCCCTGGAGA
Organism: Scalopus aquaticus; assembly: GCA_004024925.1. Taxonomy (NCBI): domain Eukaryota; kingdom Metazoa; phylum Chordata; class Mammalia; order Eulipotyphla; family Talpidae; genus Scalopus; species Scalopus aquaticus. Next base: position 22,924 of record PVIJ01009670.1, read on the forward strand.
ACAAAGAGTAGGGGAGGAGGTGTGTGAGATGACTTCATTGTGAGGGAGGTAAGAAGGATGTGAGGGCTTCACTCCGGAGTAAGAGTGGGTGTTCAGAGGCTAAGAACTGAGGCAGGAGGCTACTGAGATAGTAAGGAGAAAAATGCTGCAGTAGTGCCAGGGCAGGCGTGGTGAAGATAGTGACATATGCTGCAATTGGGGTGAATTTGATGGATATTCTCATGAATTAGAGTTGAGGTACAAGTGAAAAACATCTGTAAGTATAATTCCAAGTTTTTAGTCCAACCAGACTTGCCAACTGCAATACCACACTATCTCTGCCTTTATTAAGAAAGTGCATTGTAACAAAGTAAATATTTAGTAGGATGATAATGACCAACTTCTACTTTATTCTAACTTATGAAACAAGAAATATTTTAAATACTTTAAATTTTTTATTTTCTTCACTGTCAAATAATAAAGTACATGTAAACATATCCGACAACCAATAGTTGTAATCTGGCATACCTAATATCACATTTATATTTCCTACTTAATTTTTTTTCCTTTTCACCACCTATTTTTATTTTTTTATTTGTTTTTTTAATATTTATTTTTACTGTTATTTATATCTTTTAGATTTTGTATTCCCCTTGGGTAACCCACCACCAAGTCACCCGTGATCCATCTCCGTGGTCCTTTGTGTCCTTTTCTACTCCATTTTGTGACCTTATCCTCCCCCTCCCCCCACTCCTGCTTAATTTTTATTTGTAGACATAAAGAATAAATGAGTATCCCCTGTTCCCAAATGCAAACTTACTTTAGGCCATTGTTTTCATTGTAAACAACTTTGGAGAATAATAAGTATGTTTTTGTAAAGATGCATAATAACATGTGTTAGGAATACAGTAGTGATATAATTCATTTTATAATTTTAAGAAAGGGTTGTTATAATAATTATGCTATCATAATGGACATAAAACAAGGACTAAATAAAGCAGCCCAATTTGGGCACATGGTAGGAATAGACATCACAACTAACAGGACAGTATAGTTTACAAAAGGGTGACTTGCTGTAGAGGCTGAGCTATGTGTTAAATCAGACTTGAACCTGACTGATTTTGCAGCACAAGATGATCTACCTTAGTGATGGGCATGGCCATAAGTGTTTCTAAGCAGAGGCAAAAAAAGAGGATTGTGGTTCTAGAAGAGCCATCTTGTTTGGTGTAGCATCATGTAGAGTATAGAGAACAGAAATTGCAATATCAAGGTCTGGTCAAGAAAGCTAAGGTTCAGGTCCAGGCTGTCATCCCAGCAGCAGTGGGAACCAGAGGGCAAGTGCAGCTCCAGCCACTGTTCACCCAGCTGTCACAAACCCACTTAATGCTCAGTTGGTCATGTTCAAAGGAGAAAGTCCGAAAAAAGGGTATAACGTAGATACTCATCATCTCCATCACCTTACACAAATAGAAACAATAAAACATGGGATATGGCCTATAAAATATATCAAAGGCTGCCACCAAGGGCAGTTAAATTTGTGTAATGAAATATTTTCAAAGACACAAAAAAGCAGTGAAAGAGTGACACCTGCTTACTTACCAGTTTTGCCAACTATATTAAGATATATTTTTCAATATTTGCTTCAATTCTTTTGATTATTTTTAAGAAGCAAAACATTACACTATGCAGCTAAAATCTCCATCTTCATTCCATCACATTTCTCTCTTCCTCCCTCCCCTGTGGTAGCCACTTTCCAGAATTGGGTATTTCTCATGCTGAGGCACATTTTTCCTGCTTTTGCCAAGTGTGGATTATACATTAAAATAGACTATTGTTGTGAATGTTTTAAATCTATATTTAAATGACATCATGCTATATACAGTATTCCATAACTTGCTTTTTCTTACTATGTTGTTTTTGTTAAATTCATTGTAATACATATAACTCTATTATTTCAATGTCTAAAATTCCATTATATGAATATGCCAAAGCTCTACACAGAGAGATGCTAGATCATACACCCAGAGCCGCGCACACATATGCAGATACACACATACATGCAAAGTTTTATTCTGTTAATGAATGTTTACAATGTTTCCTATTATTTGCTATGGCAAAGAATGTAGCAATGAATATGCCTCCACATTTCTCCCTGTGCCAGCAGGAGAGTTTTTGTTGAATAGCCATTCCCAACAGGACAGGATCACCTCCTAGAAATTATTTCAGCATTTTGTGGGGGAAATTTTGATTATCACTCTAATCAGGTGGCCATTCTGGCATTTCATGTGCTGAAGTCAAGAGAGTGTGAAGACTCGCTCTGTATCCGATAGTGGAGCATATGCTTAAATGAAAACCCTGTTTTTTAAGTCATCCGAAGCTAGAACTTGACTCCATCTTAGTCAACACAAACTAGTGTTCATATGCACTGGATGTCCAAGAAATGTAACTACCACGCAAATGAAGAAAGACTGCATTTTGTTCACTTCTTTAATAGTTGTTGCCCATTTAGAAAATTATCTCAGCAATAGTAGTATAGCATTTGTATGACCAAAACAGCAGGCTGTAATTGTAAAAGTCCCATGCACGTGACATGTATGAGTTTGTGTTTCCTCATTCTTTCTTCTAGTTTAGTTGTGCTCAAGCAAGTACTTACTGAAATTTTATTATGATACTATGTTATTTCATTATTTTATTTCTCCTTTATATTCAGATAATGACATTATACTCATTTCTTTTTGGAATCATAAAAGAGGTTCTGTTGGATGTTGCAATATTTGTTATTAAAAGAGAGTTGGATCTGACAGAGATTCATTACCCTACCGTGCATGCCCCACACATCCTTAAATTTACTAGATCTTACCCACTTTACTTGTGGGGCCGTTATGTTAGTTTATAATCCCACCAGCAGTGGCAAGAACCTTACTTGTCCCACATGCTTGCCAACTCCTGAATTGTCACTTCTTAAAAATTACTGGTTAACTAATAGATAGAACATAAAATCTGATTGCTGTTTAATTTCCATTTCTCTGATACTAGGGAGACTGAGAATCAATTTCACATGTTTGTGGGCCTCTGAAGGTTCTTCTGAGAATTTCTGGCTCACATCATTCACCCACTTTTCGCCAATTGTTTTTATATATTCCAGACTGAACTGTTTTTTCATTATATGCTTTACTAATGTCCACAACTCCCTGGAATGTCTTTTCACTTTGATTCTGATACTTCTATCCCATGAAAGTTTTTCCTTTTTTTTTTATTTTTTTTATGTTCTTTTTTTTTTTTTTTTAAGATTTATTTATTTATCCATACAGCTGGGGTACAGGCCAGAGGTGTGGAGCAGTGAGAGGCTTCACCAGAGACAGAGTGGGGAGCAGAACAGGCAGATCAGAAATACACTGCTGAGGGGAGCAGCGGGCGAGGCAGGAGAGGTCTGCCGCGCCATGTGGGATTCTCCCCAGCTGGGCGTCGAACTCACATCGCTGCTGCCGACAGCTCCACAGCGCAGCGCTTAACCGCTGAGCCACCAGGGAGCCCCAAGTTTTTCCTTTTAATGAAAATAGATTCATCAAAATGTTTCTTTTTGCTTATGCTTTTTGTGTCTTATTTTTTTTAACTTTTTCTACTTCAAAATTATCCTACCAGAAGTATTTCAATTTCTACCAAAAGTATTACTGCTTTGCTTTTTATATGAGGGTCTTTTATTTACCTGGAGTTTATTTTTATGACTTAGATGAGGCAGGAATCTAATTTTTTTCCAGTGAAATAACTAATTCTCCCCAGCATTATGTATTGAGTCATCCATCCTCACCACTAAATATTGCCTGATCTGTTCCTAAACATACTCTTCTGCTGATTGGGTCATTTTTCTAGTTCAAAATGAATATCATCATCTTAATTAGTTCCGCTTTGTAACAATATTTGGTGGGGAAAATTCCCCAGCTATTTCTGTTATCCATCTTCAAAAATGTCTAGTCTCTTCCTAATCCTTTGTTTTTTCATACAAACTTTAAGGACAGCTGGTCACATTCCATGAAAAATCTTCAAGAGTTTTAATTGAAATTAATAACTAAATTTGGAGAAAAGTGCCATCTTTATAATATTAAACCTTTCTATCTATGCATTTATAACGCTTTCCTTTCAGTCAAGTCTTTATTTATGTAAATTCTGTTCTTCAACTTCCCAATTAGCTTCTTCCTTTTTTTCCTTGATAGCAAAATGTAAACAATTTTTAGGAATGGCAACATGCCCAACTTCAACTGATGAGCAGACAATAGGCATTCAGTATATGGCAGCTTCTCTCTTTATCACCCCATGTCCCACCATTTAGTACTGAAAGCACAATAAAGTTCTATGCAGGAATCAGCAAATTATGGACCTCGGACCAGATCTGTCCTACTCTTGTTTTTGCAAAGAAACTTTTATTGGAACACAATTATGCCCATTTATTTACATGCTGTCTATATCTACTTTCACACTACAGCAGCAAGGTGAACTAGTTGCCAGAAGTCTATGGGCCTCCAAAGTCAACCTGGTCTTTTACCAGGTTTGCAGATCCCTGACCTTGACAGTATTATTTGCCAAGGATTACCTTGGATGGATCTATCCTCTTTTCCAGGGAATTCAGAGTGATTCCTATGAGGGTGATCTTGTAATTATGGGGTAACTGTTATGAGAGTTGGGAGAGGGGCTAACAATAAGCTGAGGGTAGCAGAGTTGACTACAGAGTATGCAGGGTCCAATACAAAAATAAAAATGCAAGGTCCCTTGTTCAAAATGCAGGGAAAAAATATTACTATATATATACATATGTATATATATAAAATAACTCACTCAACTTGCTAGGATTTTTTTAAGCGTTCGCAGTAAAGAAAATTTAAAACTTCAAGTTATTAGCATGAACTTTGTCATTTTCCTTATATTGTGAAATGCCAGTTTTAAATGCAACAAAAGAACAGTTGACTCACAGGCAGAAATGCCAAAATTTCAAAGTTTGTATTTCAGAACTGGCACATGCACATATATATTTCATTCTTATGAGCAGAGTGGATGCATTGTTCAAGATTAACTCAATAGTCTTTATACTTGTCTTGATTGCACACATTCTCCCAGCACTCTCTACCTTGGGCTAACAAGTAAGGAAGAAGCAAAAGGAAAAGATACACCCCTCTGTTTCCCTTTCTTTCGATGTTACCATTTTCAGTATAAATGAAATAGCAACTATAGGGAAGGGGCAGAAGAAAAGATATGATAGGATTTCTTGGTTTTTCATATTTCTAAGAATACCACTGCCTTCTTTCTGTATTTGAAACAAGTTCTGGATCAAATGGAAATGTAACCTCTCAGGACTGCCATCTCTCCAATTATTCAGTTGTACATGTAACAGGCCGAACCAGTCCTCACTAATCTCACTGAACTCCCATGCACCATGGTCCACTGACATTCTGTGCTCATGAGATATCACAAAATCTACATACAAATGGTTGTGACAGACATGCCTCTCCTCTGCTCACATTTATTGTCCTGCTGTACTTCGTTTAAATTCAAGTTCAAAGACAAAATTGTCAAGACTTTCAACACAGCAACAGCAGCGCAGTAAACCAAGCAAGGAGGCTCTCTTGAGTATCAAACCCTGAGTCACTTTACAGCTCACACTCCAGCAAATGCAGTCTTGATAGCAGAACAAGATGATCAGAGTCTAGATCATTGTTGACATTTTGAGCTGCCAGCAAACTCCCTTCAGACATTTTCTTGACTAAACAATAAATGCCCTGTTGATTTAATTCTGATTTTGTTACTAACAGCTAAAACTACTCCATGTGTTCTGATAGATGTGTCCTGGGCACATGAGAGTTTTTATTGCTATTGTAGAGTAAAACTTTTTAAATTATATTTCCCAGTTTTTCTTGTTATGGTATCTTACCACAATTTTTTTCTATATACTGGCATTTTGTTCAGAATCTTTTTCATAGTCTCTTTATAGTTCTAATAAGATTCTCTTGGATTTTCATCACAAATATATAAATATTACATATAAATATTGAAAGTGTTGTTTTGCTTTTTCAAACTTTATATCTTTTGTTTGTTTGTTTGTTTTACTACAACTAGCTTTTATTTTCAGAACAATGGTGAACAAGGTTCTTGCTCAAAGGGAATTCATATGGTCATTAGGTAGCCTCTATGCTGTAGAATTTGATTAATTCTTTTTATCATGTAAAAGAAACTGACTGCTATTTCTACATTGCTGAGAGTTTTTAAAATGAAATGAAGCAGTCTGACCAAATTATTTTTGCACCCATTGAAAAAAATATTTTATCATTTAATATTTAATGTAGAGAATAATATAAAGACTTCATATTTGTGAGCTAAACTTGATCATTACGCACTATAATAGTAAGTATATATATTCACATACCTAACCATACACTAATATATATACACATATATATGAATCTAAAGTGAATATTTCATAAATATTATGAGCTTATAAAATTTCCTATTCTTGTACTGTTCTTGTCTGGTTTTGTTATCAAGGTTATATTACTCTTAGAAAAGGAAAAGGATATGGGAAAGAGTCCCTCTTTTGCTGATTCTATTTATTCAGCAATGCATATATTTGACATATATTTATTTAGAGCATGCTATAAAATACAGGAAATACTGTACCTTAAATGTTGGGAGGAATGTGTTTATGAGTAACCTAGATCTGGTGTGATACTTTTATTTATTTGGTTTGTTGTTATAGTTTTAACTGTTAATATATCTGTACTGGTTTATATCCTCTTGATTTAATAGTAATAGGTTATATTTTTTTCCTAGAAATTTTCCATTTTACTTAACATTTTAAATGTGTGATGAAGTTCTTCATAACTTTATAATATAATATCTATTATATTTCATATATTCACAAGTTAATAATTCATATTCCCACTAGATTACAGACTCCGTCAGGTCAGGCATTCAAGCTGTTCTTCCACATACACCTAGTATTTAGGACAGGATAAATGCTTGCATACTAGTTGTTGAGTGAACAAAAGAATAAAGGAATGTCTAGTTTAAAAATCTGTGGGTACCCTTTTTTATCTACAGTTTTATGCTGCTTTGGCACATCTTATAATTATATTTATTATAATTTATTTTAATAAAGGAATTAAAGCATTTAATATGAAGAACAGATTTAGGAAGATTTTGCTGCATATGAAAGATAATTTAAACTCATCTTAAACAACCATTCATTAACTTACGTAATTTTTAAAATTTTAATAACTCCAAGCCCAAACCAAATTTCACAGCAATATATTCAGAAAGTTTTCTTTCTTTCATGAAAATTGAAACTTTCTAACCAAGTAACAGTTGCTAAGGGATTTGAAATGGAGATTAGCATAGATTTGGATAGCACAAATGATCCTTTGTGCATGGTAAACAGTCTACTTTTCATTTAAAAATTAATATCCGTGTCTGTGATGCTCACTAAGACTGGTTTGAAAGTAAGCTAAATATAATCCTCTTCTTTTTAATTTCCATGAGGCCAACACCACTTGATCTGATTATGTAATGTCAAAAATTCAAATTTACTGTATATGTGCATAGGCCCTGTGTCCTGATGCTGAGAGTCTTAGGCAATAATTAAACTTCTATTTCTTTAAGAAGGCTCTGAGAATTTATTCGGAGGCAGGAAGTTCAAGGAATCTTAATATATAAATACTTTAATTTTGTTGCCTCAGAATTTTGGAAATTATTCAGATTTTTCAAAAACTTGTCTATTATTTTGTTTTATAGACTTCCACACTTCCCACCACTTTCCTTCACTTTAGACTCTTGTCAATTTTCTCAAGGAAGCATCTCCACTACCTTATCCTCACTGACTACAACCCGACCAAGTTGCTGTCATAAGAAGTTCTACCTGACTGCTTCCACTCCGGATTTTTCAAACAAAGAAAGCAACTTCCAGACAAGGTCATCTCTAGGGCACAGTCCATGACTTCCACCTGGGACCACAGTTCTAGAATTCAGTGAGTACCTCTGACTCATCTAGAGTTCTTGGGATTTCCAAGCTCATCATAAATCTCCAAATAAACATCTCTATTTTACCAATAAATGTTTTTTAAAATACTCTGCAAATTTTGTCTTGCTGTAACCACAGAGGACAATTATGTGAGTCACATTACTTTACAGTGTCAGCCAAGAGATAATAAAGTGACTCCAAGATAGAAAATGAGAACTAAGAACCCACAGGGGGTTAAAAAAAAAAAAACAGTAGATACGGTATTATTAATCAGACAGTAATTAATACTTCACTTGCATGCATATGCCTGTGAGAGGAGTAACCTTAAATATTAAAATACTAGATTCTTGTAAACTTCATGGTTAATAAATTCAGCAATATTTATAGAGCTCTGTCATATAGTCCACATATAGTAGTTGTTGTCATGGGTAAAGATACATGCGTCTAAGGAGTTTATAATCCATGGCAAGTGAGATCTCCTATAATCAATAAAAATAAGGTAATTTGAATTCAGCCATTTATCTTTATATGAGACAAGTGATTTTACACGTATGATTCTAGATTTCTACACTTCTAGAAGAAGGAAAAGATAAAAGGAGGAAAAATATCACATTCTGCTAAAGTAAACTGTAAACAGAAATACAATTAAACATAGTGATACTGAAGAACAAGTAGAAGAGGGGAGACCTTTGTATTAACACAATGTAAGGTAAGGATTAGCCCACTGATTCTTAAGCTTGACTACATTTTCGCAGCTATGACTACATAATTTGTGGAGTCCAGTGCAGAATGAAAGGTAAGACCCTTATTCAAACATAGAGGAAAATGAACTAAAGCAAAGCATTATTTTTCTTTCTTCTACATTCTGTCTTGACAAGAAATGGTGTTTTATTTGCTATTTAATAATGTCATAAGTAAAAACATTAAATTCCAAATTATTAGCATAAATTTCATCATTTTCTTTATGTTGTTCAATGCTAATCTTAAAATAAAAATATAAGAACATTTAACTCATATGTAGAATCACCGAAATTACACAATTTGTGTTTCACAATTCATACGTATTTTGTGAAAATGTGTGTAAACTTAAGACAATCGTCTTTATTTTGTTTTTTTGTTTTACTCTGTCATACATTATCTTTGACATACTGATATATAAGGAAGGCCTACATGTAGATGTTTTATTTTTCTCTTTTCTACCATGTAAGAGAAAGTCTCAGCATAAATAAAATAGGCAATCTAAGTGATGTAACTAAGAAAGGCTATGATAGAGTCCTTGATCTTAGAAAACATTGTAAACTCTTATAATCCTGTAAGCTCTTAGAAAGCATTGTCTTCTTTCTATGTTGAGGCAGTTCTGGTTTAAACAACTCATGTCACTTCTCTCAGTTTTCATCTGGCCCAGTTACTCAGTTGTAGCTATAACATGTTTAACTTTACTCTCTTGAATCTCACTGAACTCTTATGTACCATGGACCCACCACAATTCAGTGTTCAAGGGCATCTCAGAGGCTGCCTATGAATGATATTGTCAGGGCACTAGGGAAAATCCCCCATCCCTTTAGGTTCTTCTCAAGAACCCATATTACTGAGCAAGTAATTGAAACAATCATTAGACAGATGAGCAATGGGAAATATCAATTTAATAATGTACACAATGGGGAGGGAGGAGCTACAATGAATAAAGGGTATAAACCCCTGAGTAAGGGACTCACAGACCAGGAGAGAGGAGGGACATCATTTCTCATGACAAGGGGGGATGACTTCTCTTTTACTCTCAGAGTTCTCAAAACATATTTACATATAAACCTGTACCTGGGTCTCCCTGGTAGTGCAGAGGGTTAAATGCCGCACTATGAAGCTAACCAGAGCAACTATAGCACAAGTTCAATGCCCAGCCAGGGAGCTTCCCACATGGCGCAGCAGACCTCTCCTGCCTTGCCTGCTGCTCCCCTCAGCAGTGTACTCTCGTCGATCTGCCTGTTCTTTTCCCCACTCTGTCTCTGGTGAATCCTCTCACCACCCCACACCTCTGGCCTACACCCCAGCTTGTATGCATAAATAAATAAATCTTTAAAAAATGAAAAAATAAAATAAACCTGTACCTGGATGATTATACCCACCATCCCATGACATTCTTCTAGGTCATAAAAAAGGGGAGCAGTGATTGCTTCTTTAATTAGGGAAAAAGTGAAAGGTTAGAAAGTGATGATCTCTTCTTTAATCAGGAGATGGATAAAGGACTAAGAGAAGGGCAAATGGTTCTCCTCAGTCTCTAGGGTCTTTATTGCTCTTAAATAAAAATAAGCTGCATTCTTCAAATATTACTGAAACTTAAATGGAACCACAAAAGACTCTTAAATAACCAAAGCTCTCCTGACTAAAAAGGGAAGAAATGGAGACATCACACTTCCAGATTTAATACTATACTGCAAAGCCATAATAATTAAAACAGCATGTACTGGACTAAAAACAGGCACCTTGACCATAGAGTTGAGAGCCAGAAATAAAACCACACTTATATGGACAACTAATCTATGACAAAGGAGTAAAGTATATACACTGGAACAATGAAAGACTCTTTAATAAATGGTGTTAGGAAAATTGGACTGTCAAATGCAAATGAGTGAAACTAGATAAATATCTTATACTACACATGAAAAGCAACTTGAAGTGGATAAAAGACTTGAATGTAAAACCCAAACCATAAAATACATAGAAGAAAACATGAGCAAAACACTCCATGATAAAAATGTCATAACGATTTTTTCAGATTCATCTCCATAAGCAAGGAGGGGGAAAAGAATATAAATAACTGGGATGACATCAGAATCAAAAGCTGTACAGAGAAAGAGACAGTAACCAAAGTGAATGAAGAGATACCCTGCTGATTGGAAGAATATGTATGTACACCCTACATCAGACAAGGGACTGGTAGGAAAGATCTATGAAGAACTCATAAAACTCAACAAAAAGAATACAAACAAACCAATCAAAAAATGTGCAGAAGAACTACATAGGCACTTCTCCAAAGAAGACATACAGATGACTAACATCTCTGAAAAAATGCTCATTATCACTTATCAGGGAAATACAAATTAAAACCAAAATGAGATACCACCTCATACCTGTAAGAATGATCCATAGCAAAAAAAAAAAAAAAAAAAAAAAAAAAAAAAAAAAAAAAAAAAAAAAAAAAAGTGCTGGTGAAGGTATGGAGAAATAGGAACCGTATTATGTTGTTGGTGGGAATGTAGACTGATAGAGCCACTGTGGGAAGAAGTGTGGAGGGTCCTCAAAAAACTAAACATGTATCTGACATACAACCAGGCAATTCCACTCCTAGTTGTCTACCCCCAAAACACAAAAACACTAATTCAAACTGACACCTGCATTCCCAATTTCATACTAGCACTATTTGTAATAATAAAGATATAGAAATAATACATGCCCCAGAACAGATGAGTAAATCAAGAAGATGTGGTATATACACACAGTGGAATACTACTCAGCAATCAAAAAATACAGACTCAATGCCATTTGTGGTAGCATGTGTGGAACTGGAAGGGATTATGATAAGTGAACTAAGCTAGAAAGAGAAGAATTAATACCAGATGGTTTCACTTATGTATAGAATAGAGAGAAATTAAACAAGGAATCAGACAAACTATAAAATTGACCCCTGAAAGCAGACCATTGATTTGAAGCATCTGGGGTGGAGGGGGGAGTAGAAGAGATGAGGGGAAAACAGAGCAGGGGGAAAGTACAGTGGTCTATAGTGGATTTTCGGTGCTTTGGGGCAGGAGAACTAAGGTGACCACACCTAAGGGGAGAAATCCTATATTATGAAAATATTTACAAGGTTATAAAATAAGAATGCCTTACTAAAAAAATAACAAAATAAAAATAATCTTCATTCTCTAAGTAATAGTAACAGGCCCAATAAGACCTCAACTGACTTTGGTTCTATTATAATTACCAAAGTGACACTTACTGGAAAGAGACTTACTCTGGACATATTAAAAATAGCCTCTCTGATCCTTTTGAGGAGACCCATCCAAGCGCATGCTTCATTTTCCCATCAAATTTCACATAAAAATCATAGTTACAAAGATAAAATTATTATGAATTTCAAGAGCAGAATCTTCAAGCAAGGGAGGGGTCTATTGGGCACTGACCCACAAAGTCAAACATGGTCTGAGTATCAGAAATATTATACATCCTCTAAGGAATCATACACATAAGCAAAGGTGAGAACAACTGGGTTTCAAAGGTTCTAATATTCAGTAATAGTCAAACACAAGTTGGGAACATAGGTTTTCAATCTACTGTTAAGAAGTTTGTTTTTCATTAAAACCATTCATGGCACATCAGTGTGTTGAGGAAGCACCTTCTCACTTGAGAAGTTTTACTGCAGTGAAAACTGGTTTCTATTTAGCGGACATTTTGATAGTACTAAGCAGATTTCTAAATGTTCATCAAAGCATTGTTTGTGAAAAAGGAGAAAGAGAAAACCACTTAAATATCCAAAACAAGAAAATGATTTAAAGAACTGTGGCACAACCATGTAATGAAGGATCAAGCAACCACTAAAAAATATAAAGCTATCTAAACCAGTGACCCAGGAAAAAAGTCCTTGTTAAGGAAAAAATGTTTCAGAAATATAAAACTTACAGGAGATCATTTTATAAATACAAGTAAATCATCCATCTCTCTGTGTGTGTGTGTGTGTGTGTGTGTGTGTATAAGAAAGAGAGTTTGTGTAACTCACTTTTTGCTTTAAACATTTCTATTTAATTCAACTGTGTGAGTTACTTGCTAGTAAAGAATGAGAAAGGAAAATCATTAATGGGAATTCAAAAAGAAAAGTCTTTAAATTTGAATTCTAAAATCATTAAGTATACATTCAAACTTTCATTTTCCACAGATTATGAAAAATATCAGTGAAGTTGCTTATGCTTTAGTTTCTCCATCTGAAAAATGGGAATGATAGTTTATATCTCTTCCTTCTCAGATGTAAATGAAATTATTATGCATTGTCCAAGCATTTTGCATGTCCAGCTTAAACATAAATTCAGGTTATAATTTTTACAAATAGTTTACATCTAACTTTTAAAAAGTACAATTACGTGCAAGGTCATATAAAACCTTTTTTTTTTTCCTGATTTTGTTCTCTGAGAAAATCAAAGTCGGATCTCTCAGGGAAAGGACTCCATCAAAGACCTTCTGAATTACATTGGAGGAAGGAAGGACCTGATATTTTATGATATTTAACATGAACAGTCTCACTCTAGTCCTTGCTATTGTTCCCAAAGATGTCCTTATTCCTTCAGAAAAAGATAAATGGTTGCAATTGTCCCTATTAGGATGGAGAATAATCAAAAGGAAAGCACTTCCTCACTAATTCCCGTCTCCATAGAAACCACTCAGCTCCCCAAGCTGCTTGTCCACAGACATCAGTCCACAGTTTGCTGATATTAGGCAGTCTGAGCCAAAGTCTACGTTCTCTCACATTGTGATACCTTGAAGGGCAAGCCGAAAGAACAAAAAGACTTCTGCCAAATTTTAAAAGATCCCACAGCATCAAATTAAAATCCTTCCTGTACTTTTTTTTAAGTTTCTAAGAAACAGTCCTGAACATAAGTTAAAAAGGTACATGTAAAATGTGCCTGTTATCAGAGTTCTCTTAATCCTGAATATCCTTTTCTGTTATTCACACTCAAAGGGTTCATTGGTAAGAATGTTCTCTCTTCCCTAACTTTTTAAAAATATGTAGATCCTCTAAAGAGTGAAACCAGGCTGTGGGAATTTTTACCTGCTGTGTGAATAAGTCACTTTAATGTGGAAGTGATAGATGAGTGCTATTCACTCCCCATGGCCCTTTGTTCTTATTCAGATCACAGGTTGGGGGATGTTGTGGTAAATAGCCTTAGGCTGATTGAAAATAATTTAACTGAGTGGCTAATTGGATTTAATAATTATACCAGAGTCTTAAATGCATTGAAGCCCATTGACCTGAAAAAGAATGATTAAGCTGGAGTTCTGAGGTTAGCTGGACTGATAGAATTTTAGAACTAGAATTTGAGAGATCATTTAAGTAAAAAATTCTAACTCTACCTTTTTGCTGGCATAAACTGGGTTACAAGAAAAAAAAATCAAATACCTCATCCCATTTCCCCTGAGACAGAATCCTTAAGAGTAGGACCTAAGAATCTGTATTTTTCTTGATATGCCAAATTATTTCTATAATCAGGCAAATTTGGAAACTTCTTTTCTAATATGACCCTCTCCACTGCTCATTTTACAGATAATAATATTGCTCCATGGAGGTCTAGCTCAGAGATTAGAGTGCCTCTGCTTCAGTGCCTTCAGATAGAAAGTAAGACAGTAGAGAGTGGTGGGGACAGTGGTTAATAAGACAGAAATGTGCTGCAGCTCAAGAGGAGGGTTCAAGTATTGGTTCAGGTCAGCTCTGATCATATGTTGTGGAAATGCAGGCACAAGTTTAACCAAATAGTTCATTTTTTTAAAACAAACTAGAATTCAAATACTTAGGTGAAAATTATTAACTTTTCTAATGCTGTAGGAAAGTAAAACATGCTTGGTATGACTCTTGACCTTCAGCTACCAGTTTGCCATGCCCTTACAAAAAAAGTGAGTTGTCTAATATCATGCAAACAGGAGGGCGACATTGAAAGAATAATTGAGAGTTGTTTTTGGATCCCAAGACAAAGGTATTTGTTCTATCTGTGTTCCCAACCCTTCGAACTCATCAAGCCATGGCAACTTGTAAGAATTGGGAGTAGGAGGAGATGATTTTTTTAAATTTCCATACAGAACTAGGTGTTGTGACCTGATCTTAGTCAACATCTAGATGTCTTTTTAATAGTTATTCTGGATCCCTCTTTTAAGAGACTTGCTTAGCAGTTAAAAAGGCATAGTTATACGCTAATGTCTTGATGAATGTGTAGGACCATTTTCCTAATTGTGCTCTCTGCTGCAGACAGAATAAACAGGTCAGTGGCTGTTGGTTTTAAATCTGTCTTGAAAAAACAGAGAACTTTTAAAGTTTATATCACAACTTTAAAATGGGCTTCAGGGAATATCATTCACGACAACTGTAGCTAAAGAGCTTGGTTTCAAACAATGAGCAAGTTTAAACACTGCAGCCCTTGTATATTATGATTTCCTACCATTTGTATATAACCATTTGCTACCAGTTTCTGCCCAACCAGCCGCCGCAGTACCATTTCCTCCCGTCCTTTCCACTTCCCTGAGTGACAGAAGACCCAGTGGCAACAATCTGTGCTGAGAAGTGCCTGAGCAACAAGGTACTGAGGCTTCCAACCCTAAAATTTTCTTCTTCAAGAGGCATGAAATTCCACACTTCACTTTCTCACACCCCTTGCAATTAGACCCCTTAGAAATGCGCTTGCTGACCTCTTTTCAAATGTAAAATCCCCTGGGAGGGTTGCACCCTAGGGTGGATTTGTTTAGCAGTTTGCCTTAGTTGAGCTCTGCTGAAAAGTCGATGTCTGCAATGCAGAGGAAAAGGAACCTGGGTCACTTCAAAGGGTCACAGAGCAGTTGAAACCTGGGAGCAGTAAAGAAACCAAACAACAAAAATATCTGGACACCGGAATGTAAAGGAAAAGATAAGAAAAGGGCACTAGAAATAGATCCAAAGCAAAATTTAATCTTACCCCAAAACATAACTTGGGGATATCATGTAGCCCTGGACAGAGTTGTTTGCCCTATTGGGCAAGCTTCAAAGCTCAAAATCTCGTTCTTTTCTCTTCCTCCCTGCCCACTATTTTTTTTTCCATTTGAGTTGATAATTCTTTTTCAGCCATTTACATTAAAATGTAATGATAGCTGATTAGGATTTGCTTTTAATTAATATTAAGGTCCATTATGATTTTGCCATAATACCCAAATCAAAAAAAAAACATATATTGATTATACATACACATCGAATTAAATTTTTAATTAGTGATTTTACCTTAGGAACATCTCTATATAATTGACATATACTAGAAAAAAGGAAATGTTCGCCACTTTGTTGTTTTAATGTCAACAAGTGTTGGAATTAAAATTGTTAAAAGTAGCTGACTTTAGAGAGAGTTGCTTCTCTCCTGGGGAAACAGCTGACTTTTTGGAGTAATGTATTCTAAGTGACAGTGGTCTTGTCTTTTTTTTTTTTTTTTTTTTTAAGATTTATTTATTTGTGCATTCAGGAGCTTGGGTATAGGCCAGAGGTGTGGGGTGAGAGTATTCACCAGAGACAGAGTGGGGAGCAGAACAGGCAGATGGACTGAAATACACTGCTGAGGGGAGCAGCGGGTTAGACAGGAGAGGTCTGCTGTGCCATGTGGATTAGCTCTCTGGCCAGGTATTAAACTTGTGCTGCAGTGGTTGCCAATAGCTTCATAGTGCTGAGCCTTAACCCCTTGCATGACCAGGGAAGCCCAGTCTTTTCTCTTTTCAACTTAAAAACTATGTGTTTGTCTGTTAGAGTAAAAATGAATTTAACAGTAATTTTCATACTTATTTTCTATTTTTCTTTCCTTTGTTCAAAAATAGTTTATTTAATGCCAGTGAGATGCCTGACATTGTTCTAAACTCTGGGGATGCAGAGATGAATAAAACACTATTCCTGTTTTTAAGAAAATAATTGTGATGATAAAAATCGCAAGGCCTGGGCCTCTGTAGTGGCTTAGGGGTTAAGTTTCAGCATGTTACCACTGCTATGGCTTGAGTTCGATCCCCAGCCAGGGAGCTAACCCACACGGCACAGCAGACCTCTCCTGTCTCCCCCCGCTGTTTCCCTTAGCAGTGTATTTCAATAAACCTGCCTGTTCTGCTCCCCATTCTCTCTAGTGAAACCTCCCACCTCCTGCACCTCTGACCCAAACCCCAGTTCTTCTCTGAAATCAATCAATCAGGAGGCCATTTATTCATTCCAGAGTTAAGACATCAACAAATGGCTGAGCAAAGATAAGAGAATGGTGAGCTCAGGAAAGTCTACAGGGAACTCCTGAGGGCCCTGCTAGGTGAGGAGAGGGGTTTGCTAAGTCAGAAAGAAAAGGGCCTCTAAGCAGGAAGAACAGACTGTGCAAAGACAAAGTGTGATCAAGAAAATGTGCCCTGGCTCCGTGTGACTAGAAATGAGTTGGTGACAATGGGATGGTGTTTTGAAAAAGCAGTAATAGCCTGAGAAAGATCAGGATGCACAGCTTACTGTGCCATGCCAATAAATCTGAACTTAATTCTGGGGAAAATTGGAAGTCACCCGCAAATGTTAAGTGAGATCTAGATGGTATTTTACTACATTCCTTCTAGATCCAGGGCAAAGGAGTATAAGAGACAGAGAGAGACTAAAGGCAGTGTTTTCACACACACCTATTTTAACCCACTAAAAAACCCTGAGGAAAGCAAGATTTTGTTGACTTCTCTAAACAGATATGAATTCAGGATGAAAAAGATTAAGTCACTTGCCCAAGGCCAAATGGTAGACCAGAAACTAGACCTCCTTCTCATTCCAGTGAGAATCCAATGGCCCATTCAGCTTCTCCTCCGTGTGATAGCAATACCTACTATTTGAAGGGTATTTACAGCGGTCAGGCATTTACTAAGACCATTGCTTTCGTTATCTCCTAAATCACAGTGAAGCCTATGGAGTGTGACTTACTGTCCCCATTTTTTTTAAAGATTTATTTATTTGTGCATATAAGAGCTGGGGTGTAGGCCAGAGGTGTGGGGGTGGTGAGAGGATTCACCAGAGACAGAGTGGGGAGCAGAATAGGCAGATTGAAATACACTGCTGAGGGTGTTGAGGGGGAACAAACTCCACAGATAGGTTTATGGACTCCACCTCAGACCAAAGAGATCCAAGACACTAAAGGCTACTAATCCCTTAATGCCCTCATCATCGAAAAGAGGATTACTGGGAACTGAGGGGTGGAGTTAAGCAGCCAGGTTTGGTATATAACCAGACTTCTGGACCATGGGGCTCTCTTGGCTTCTCACTGTGTTACAACATGCCATTGGGGATTTCCAGCTCTTAGAATCTGGTAGGACGTATTTGCATGTTTATCTCTCTTCTCCCTTTTGTCCCCGAGTTATTCATTTTTTATTTCCCTTCCTTTTGTAAATAAACCTTTTATTAACCTTGTTGTGAGTGCCTGCAGTTGATCTTATTATAAGTCCTTTTTAACCCCACGGGTGAGAACCCACAGTCAGGCACCCCATTGTATATCGGGTTTGCCCTGTAACAAGGGGAGCAGCGGGTGAGATAGGAGAGGTCTGCTGCATCATGTGGGAAGCTCCCTGGCTGGGGATCAAACTCATGCTGCAGTGGCTATGGATAGCTTCACAGTGCTGCGACTCAACCTGTTGCACCATCAGGGAAGCCCTACTGTCCCCATTTAATAGATAAGGACACTGAGACCTGGAGAGAGTAAGCAAGTGCATCAGAGATGGTCACGGAGCTAGAACTAACAAACAGCTCTCTGACTCCAGAGACCTGTTCTCACTTACTATACTGTAATTCTTTCCAACATTTAACAAAAAAGCCAAGAACACACCATCAGTTTGCCACATAAGAAACATTCACAAAGGTTGGGGAAAGGTTCAATGAAAGCTCAAGTCACATACCACATTAATGGCAGAGCTAGACCTAGAAAGAAACCAGCTCTCCCCACAGCATTCTTCCCGTGACCACAGTTGGCAACTATATGCATTGAGCCTAATTCACACAGACCAAGTAGTCAGACTCACACCATGAAAAGTTACAGAACGTCTGATGTTGAGCTGAAATCTCCAGTTCTGAGATAAATCTTTCAAACCCTCATCCCTCTCCAGTACACTGCCGCCACAGCGGGGTGGTTCAGGCAGGAGCTGACCCTGTAAATGGCCTAATACTCAGACCTTGAAAAGTCCGATAGTAGCCTCAGAGAGCTGAACTGGATGGAAGTAAGGATTTGTGATGTTAAAATAAAGAGCCTCAACCAATTTTTTTTTTCATGTAAAATAAGTTCCACAAAACTGTAAGACAATGAAAATACTTGGCAGAGAGAGCTCTCTTTTCATACCATATTTTGAACACTACCCAAAACAGAATTTCTCTTCAAAACAATCTAGAAAAAATGTGATTACACCAGAAAGAAAACAAAGGTATATATTGAGGAGACATTTGTCTTCTAGGAATTTAACTACAAAATAATTAAATTCAATGGAGTGTGTAATTATACAAAAACGAAACCCGATCTCTCTAGAAATTTCTCCCCTACTACCTCAGGGGAATGAGCCAGACCCTGTGTTTTTTTTCTTTGCATTTTCTGCATTAATCTTGTCATGATTTGTTGAAAAAGATCCCAGTATTAACTTGAGAGGGGTTTCTCATCTCCTGGAGCTCACACCTAGGAAAGAATCTGTGTGTCCTATTGTTTGTATGTGGCCTGCAAATACTTCCGGGCAAGCAGGGTGACCAGCAACACTGTGGTTCTTTGGCTGTGGTCCATCCCTGCACAGGAGATTGGGTTTTTGCTGAACAAAGGCCCATCTCTTGAAAGGTGCAAAACTGATAAGAATGGTCTTTTTGAAAAACTGTCAAATTCAGATAAATCTGTTTAAAATGTACATGGTATAAATTCTTTAACTGACACAGAATATGTCTTCTGAAAAGCATATTTTTTGATAACCTTGTTTTATAAACATTTAAGTGGCTTATTAAAACTGTAAGGAGATAAGCAGGGAATGCATTTCTCAAATTCCACTTGGCTTTTTTACTGTTCTGTAAACTCTTTGATCTGCATACATTTAAGTTACATTGAAAGTGTAACTCGACCTACTTTCCCCTTCATGTTTTCATAATTACTTTGAGAAAGTGACATGGTCTGTATAGAATATCAACAATTATCCTGAATTTAGTCATTTGAGTTTATTACTTGGGAATTAACGTTTAGGCCATTTTCCCCACTAAGTTTTCAGTTGTCATGGAGGAACACGTCCAGCCTCTGATAAAGAAGTATTTCACTACAAACCATTCTTGGTTATGTGACAGCAGATTTAAAGAGAGGAGACAAATCAACATAAGCTCTCTCTCTCTCTGCCGGCTTCTTTCCCTGCCCTTTTAGGAAACTTTAAGCAAAGAGAAGCATTAATTCCAACCCTGACTGTGAGTAGAAAAACTCAGGTACATTTTGCTTGCCTTGTCTAGACACATGACTTTTATGAGATGAAAAGATTGGTGGCATAAGGAAAAAGGCATCACTATGTCTATTTTCCTGGTTTTCTTGCTGAAAACACTACTACCATTTTGAGATTCTCGAGGCTGTCTGTGATCAGATGCTGAGTCCTGAGAGTTCCTTTACCTCTGGTCCAGAACATTCCTTGTCGTCACAGAGCACCATTTGCTTTCCAGGACCCTACCTCGGTCATGACAGCACTGAAGGAGAGGTGATAATTCAGAAAAGCATAAAACATTTCCCATTTTCTCTCTCTCCCTAAGATAAACACCAGGATTAAACACTATAGTCCCTAGACTAGCTTCTTCAAGAACTTATCAGTTCAAGGGCCAGAGAAAATGGGTTGTTTTTTTTTTAAGTCTTTGATATGTAATTTAAAGCAAAAATTGGAAGTTCTCTGGAGTGAATTTTCACATGGATGTTTTAAATCTAATGGAAGCACTGACTGACCTGTAGCATTTGTGAGTATGCCATCATAATTAACACTCAAATCAAGTTCCTGCCTTTCTTTCTCCAAGAATCCCGCACTTTACAGGTTACTTCAGTTGCAGAGTTAGGATATTTACTGTGATTCTCTGTAGGGAAATAAAAAAATAATAATAATCAGGGGCCTTTTGGTTTAAACTTTCAGGGTAGGAACAGTAAGTCTTACTTTTTTTTAATCATTCCTTTTTACTGTAATGCAGAAAGTCTTCATGAAAAATAAGGGAGAAGGTCCCTTGTTCTGTTTATATATGTATGTAGACATAATTGTGGGTCAAAATGAATCACAAAAGCTTAGGAAAGGACTGAATTTCAATCTCCATGAGATGGTTAAGAGACTGAGGTGTATTACTATGCTCAGTTGGTGTCTTTTAGTAATCAATAACTTCTCAGGAGACTGAACCAATGTCTTCAATAGACTGACAGCATGAATTGTTCCCTGAGCACATAGCACAGAAAAAAAATTGTTTTCTGTGTTCCTTTTTCCCTTTTTTTTTTTTTAATAAAAGAGTGAAAAAAATGAGTGAAGTTTTGAGAATACAGTGGTTGCTGCACAGATATCATCTGACTTTTTTCTAACTACAGGATGTCTGTGGGCTCCAAGCAATTTAAATTTCAGTTACTCACCACATATTCCCTACATTACAACGTCTACATTTACCAGACCTAAACAGAGAATTCCTTATGCTAGTTTATGGTTTTCCTACCTATAAATGTATCTATTAACTATATTTTTTTTATTCATGAGCATCTCTGGCTAGAAACAAAATTTTCACATAGAGTTTAACATAGCTAAATATTAAATGATTTAAAACTACATGACCAAAATCTGTTATAAAGTAGTTTTGTATGATTTCATTCCTGGACACTATTTGAAACACTGTTATTTTGCTTTTCAATATTTTCAGATTTTAAAACTCCTACATTCTCTTTTTTTATAATTACGTTTAGAAATGCTAAAAGCTATGGTCAGAATTTTTTAATCCTAAAAAAAATCAGTGGCAGATCTTGAACAAGTATTCACATAGAAGAAAATACTATAATACACACACACACACACACACACACACACACACACACACACACGTATTTCTTTTTATTTGTTTGATTTAAAACCCTAAGAAGCTGACCAGGAATTTTGAAAGACTGATTTAAGTCTCAAACATTTGGTGTAACTTTCAGTTTGGTTGATGTTGATGAAAGTGAAGGGGGAGAAAAAGAAGATGCTGATTCAGAAGTAGAAATGTGCCAAGAGGGCAATGACCTATTTGCACTGGATGAAGTACCTTGTGCTCCTCTCCAGAACCCCCAGAATATTGTCTGCTCCTCTCTCTTTCCCCTACCATACATTTCTGCCTTCTCCTCACCAAGATTTTGCTCGTGTCAAAGGACAGAAATAGAACATTTGATAAGTTTGTGTGTACTTTATACAGTACAAATTGCTTTGTATACATCAATCTATTTAGGTTTTAAAACAGTACTTTGAGAATGGAATCTCAATTTTGCAAATAAAGAAACAGAGGATCAGAAAGGTATGTTTACTAGCCGAAGGTCACAAAACAAGTAAGTGACAAAATGAGAAGATTTTTAAATGATAGAAAGTGTTATAGTTGATGTATATAAAGTATCTGGTGGGAAGGCAAAAGGGGGTATCCCCTTCTACCTGGTGGTTGGAGGAGAAAATGAAGTGGTAATAAAACCTTCATACAGGAGATGGTTGGAGCTAAGCTCTAACAATGAGAAGAAAACCTTGATTATAAACTCAAAGTAGTCTTACTATTCACTTTCATAATCTCATCATCATCTTCATTTATCCAAGTGTTACCTTCCTTCAGCAGTAAGGTCAGATAACACTAAGTTCATAAAAATTGCTTAACACCGTCATCCTTTGAATTCCTAGAGCAAGGTGATTTAATTGGTGAATAATAGTACATTACCTTATGAGATTCCTTTGACCTCAGAATATTTGTTTTATGAATTCTTATGCATTTGTCCATATTTGTGGCTTATCTTATCCAGTGTACCGCAGGCATTATTACACTTTTATTTTTTTTAAGACTTTTTATTTATGTATACAAGCTGGGGTACAGGCCAGAGGCACGGGGCGGCGAGAGGGTTCACCAGAGACAGAGTGGGGAGCGAACAGGCAGATCAGAGATACACTGCTGAGGAGAGCAGCGGGCGAGGCAGGAGCGGTCTGCCGCACCATGTGGGATTCTCCCCGGCGGGGCGTCGAACCGACATCGCCCGCGGCCAACAGCTCCACAGCGCAGCGCCCAACTGCTGCGCCACCGGGGAGGCCCATATTACACTTTTAATTTTGACTTTTTCTGTGCTCTCAAAACTGACAGTTACAAAAGTTCTTCCTATCTACCATCTCTATAAATTTTTGTAAAAACATTAACATTTTAAAATAACAGAGACAATCTAATTGCTAAAAATATCATACTGTATATTTTTTAAATAAACAAAGTATGTTATACAGCAATCTAGGTTAAGCTAACCTGAAGAATTGTCCGCCAATTAAGGTTCTTCTAGAAGTCAATACGTGACTTTTTTCACTAACCCATCATCCACTTCTCCTAGAGCTGCACCCTAGAGTCAGTCTGTAATCCTTTACTGCATATGCATGTCAGGCTACATGGTGAGTTTTGAACATTAGACACCATTGCCCTCTGGGTACAGACTGTGACCAACTCGTTTTCATGTCTCCAGCACCCACACAGAACTTGGTGGGTATATATAGTAGAAGCTTTAATGTTAAGTGAATCAAAAAAGGAATGGGAACATGCATCTAAATATAACCCCAGAAGGAAGCTGCTTTAAGAATGAACTTAACAGAGAGCTGTGAGGACCTGTGAGAGGCCATCTGGAGCAGTCAGAGAAGATTCAAGTAAAGATGATGCTGGAACTTAGTCATAAAAGATCAGTAGGAGTTAAATGAGTAGAAGTAAAGAGAACACATTTAAGTAGAAGGTCCATGTGGAAAGGCCCGGAGTAGAAGTCAAGTACATCCCAGAAATATCAAGTGTCCAAATGGCCATGACCATGCCCTCATGGGGGCATCTGCACTCAGACTATTAAAGGGCAATCTGAAGGGCATCCTGGGACCCCCAAAGCTGTCTGCTCTAAATAGGTTCTGCCATCTGGCGCATCAAGACAAAACATATTCTAGTGAGTATGACCTTCAATAAAAAGGAACTCAGTACAATTAGTGCACAACAGAGAGAAGAGAAAAAATATATTAATAGTTAAAATAGTTACCAATTAAACACCCAAAGTTACCCAACCCCTCGTGGGTAAATGCCCAGCAAAACAGGGTTGGCCCAAAGCAGAACTGCTGAGGCCCAAAAGTTTGCCCTCTAAGTCTCCTGGTGGGGACCCATAGGGAAAGTGCAGAAGGGGTCAGACAAGCCTGGAAGGAAAAGAGCAAAATCAAAATCAAAACAAAGGCTGTCACTGTTAACCTCCCCATGGGTCTCTCATCACGCGTTTCAAGTGTCTCCTTCCATGTCTCCCAAGTCCCTGGTCCAAGGCCATGGCCGTGAAGCAAGCACAGCTTCTCCACATGTCTCTGCTCCAAGTGCCTCTTCCAGCTCTTCTTGATCCTCCTTCCTTCCTTGTCCCAGTCTTCTGTGACTTCTCCCACCTGCTCAGTCCCGCCCTTCCTCAGGGTGGGAGGGAACCTGCAACCTCCACTTTCTCTGGGGACTACCATGTTACAAGACCACCACAAAAAATTCTTCCTTCCCAGTGTGAATAGGAAAGCAGGTCGTAGATTTTGTTCTTAAATAATTCCAAGACCTCTGTCTGCTTATCTCCTAAAAAGAAGCATATGTAGTTCATAGGTGTCCTGAATAAAAGTCCTTTTTAATTTACAGAATGTGTTCTTTTTCGGATTCAGATTATATTTTTAGTAGAAATAGTGAAAATAATTTTGAAAAAGAACATACTTGGAGCACTTACAACACCTAATTCCAAGATTTACTATAAAACTATAATAATCAAAATAACATGATATTAGCAAAATAAGAAAGCAAACAAGCAAAAGATATATAAACTAATTGAGTATAGCTATAAACCCACATGATCAACTAATTTTGAAAAAATGGCATGGCAATTCAAGAAAAAATAATCTTTACAACAAATGGTGCCAGATTTATTATGTATGTATATTGAAAAGTAAACAAACTTACCAGACATCATATGCAGAAATAACTCAAAATGAATCATAAACCTAACAGTAACCTTAAACTGTAGAGTTCTAGGAAACAATACTTACGACTTGGAATTAGGTAAATATTTCTTCAATAGAGCATAAAAAACATAACTCATAAAACTATGAAAGAAAAAAATTTAAAACTTCTGCTCATCAAAACACACTGTTAGAAAAATGAGAAGACAGTCAACAAAGTTAGGAAAAATATTTGCAATATATCTATAGGGGTGTGTGTGTGTGTGTGTGTGTGT
This sequence comes from Scalopus aquaticus, assembly GCA_004024925.1. Taxonomy (NCBI): domain Eukaryota; kingdom Metazoa; phylum Chordata; class Mammalia; order Eulipotyphla; family Talpidae; genus Scalopus; species Scalopus aquaticus. The sequence continues at coordinate 48,106 of PVIJ01009670.1, forward strand.
GTGTGTGTGTGTGTGTGTGTGTGTCAGAGGACTTGTGCCAGAATATATAAAGAACTCTCAAAATCTAAAAGAAAAACAGTTCAATTACCAAAAAATAAAATAATAGCAAAGTGTTTGAATGGACCCTTTACTATTGGAAATATGCAAATGGAACTGAGCATAAGATGTTCAGCATCATTTGTCATTAGAAAACTGCAAATTAAAATGACAATGAAATACCACAAAACACCACTGAAAAGGCTACATTAAAAAAAAATCCCTCATGTGTAGGCAAAGAAATAACAATTCTAATGAAAATACAAAATGATACAATTCATTTTAGAAGCTTCTTTAAAAGTTAAATATTGTTTTCTATACAACTCCGCAATCTCTCGATTACCCATGAGAAATGAAAACATATGCTGAATAAATATCTTCATAAGTGTTTATAGCAACTTTATTCAGAACTGCCAAAACCTGGGAACAACCCAAATGTGCATCAATCAGTGAAGAAATGAACAAATTGCACATCCATACAAGGGAATAATACTCAACAATATAAAGAAACAAACTACAGATAGATGTAACATGGACAAATCTCAAAATCATTATGCTGAGTAAAAGGAAGCATATACAAAAGGCTTTATGCTGCTAGTGTCATTCTGGAAGAAGAAGTACTGTAAGGGATTAAAAAATCAGATCAGTATTGCCAGTAGAAGTAAGTTGAGGGAGCTGACTAGAAGGAGGCATAAATGAAATTTGAGGGTCATGATATTTTCCATTTATTACATGAATATATTATAATGTTTGTCAAACACATCATTAGTAGATAGTCAGCAAAATCTCAGTGAGGGGAAGTGTTAGGGGAAAGGAAGAGGAGTAGACAGTATCCTGGGGGTCCTGGAGAGGAGCACGAGGTACTTCGTGGAATGCTATCAGGTCATGCACACCTGGCACCTTTCTAGTTCTTAAAATCAGCATCTTCCTTTTCACCCCTTCACTTTAATCCACATCAACACAAATCTAAACTACGGATGCATAGATCAAACATTTACCTAAAACAGGTGAACAGGAGTGTATGTAAATTGTCTTCCTTTAAAAATGAGTTTAGGGCAAGGGGTTAAGTTGCAGCACTATGAAGCTATCTGCAGTGGCTGCATGAGTTTGATCCCCAGCCAGGGAGCCAAACCACATGGCGCAGCCGACCTCTCCTATCTCACCTGCTGCTCCCCTCAGCAGTGTATTTCACTAAATCTACCTGTTGTGCTCCCCATTCTGTCTCTGGTGAATCCTCTCACACACCCATATCTCTGGCCTATAGCCCAGCTCTTGTATGCGTGCATAAATAAATCTTTAAAATCTTTAAAATAGATAAATAAATAAAAATGAGTTTAACCTGCCTTAGCATCCCAAAGTATGATGAAAGTAGGGTATCCAGGCAAAACAAATCATCCCATAGCCCTCGTAAGTTTTTTCTCTCTCTGGATGAATAATACAGTTTCAAATGGGTTAGCAAAGGAATAGCAATTTAATAACGTGGAATATCCACATGCTTATAAATTCTTTTTTTGGTAGGACTTTTTAAACAAATTTATATATTTTACGTCGTTGTTCATTTTTGTACAATGATTTCTCTTCTCAGGTGTTAATAGAGCAGAATGGGTATATTAATCCTAAATTTTAGGACCTGGGACATCAAGGATAGAGATGGGGAAATTCCACGTGAGAGATAAGCGGGTGACCTCATCCTTACTCTGAGAGTAAAGATGAGATTCTTAGATTAACACTTTGTGTGCCAGTGCCCTTTAAATTTACCAGCCCTTGGGGCTGGCCATTTTCTGTGCCACCGCGTGAATGGTATAAGCATTCAATAAAACACACACAACTCCTGAACTACTGGATATTAAAAAAACTGTAATATCTCTCATAAAACACCTAACACTTTCACCAAAACAATATGTAAAGCTTCTAGACTGAGTACGAGCAAAGAAATAGCTCCTAATAGTTCCAAATAAATCCACCTTGGTGTGAAAAACCTGAGACTAGATGAACACGTATTAATACGTGAGCGGCCACCTGATACTGGTGACAAAAACACGTACTAATACGTGAGCAGACCACAAAGTGTTAAAGAGAACATGTTTACTGATTAACCAAGAACTAGGTGAATCCTAGAGTTTATGATCTAGACTCTTGGGTCTAAGTCATAAAAGGGAGCATAGGGATTGCTTTTCCAGTTAGAAAAAGGGCAGGTGTTTAGGACACACTGCTCTCTGTTTCAGTTATGGAGGGGAGAAGAACTTGGACAAGAACAGAACCTTTTCTTAGCCTTCAGGGGCTTCACTACTCTCCTGCAGATCAATCTGCATTCTTTAAGGAATGCTAATAAATCTCCTGAGGCTCACTTGGCCTTGATTGACCTCTAGTTCACAAACCAAGGTGAGAAGAGACCTACTCTGGGCCTGTTGAGAAGAGTCTCTCTGAACCTTATGGGGTATTAATACTGAGAGTAAGGATACTTAAGGACACTCAATCTCTGTGCTGATGAAAGTATGAATGAGACCTAAGACCCTTCCCCTAGCAGTTTCTTGGTCAAATAAGACTAACATGTCTGTTGTTTCCCACCGCTTCTGAGTCCAAGACACCAAGAAAGACTGAAAATTCTACTTCATGGCATGTGGCTTTAAATAACATAACCCTAAAAGAGGATACTAACAATAACCAAGGAAGGACATTGATTTATTCCCTGAATCTCTGGGTGCAGTTTCTAGGGTTTTATTTTCATTACATTAGTTTAGAACTGTAAGTTATGTTATATACAGATACAACTGTAATTCAACACATTGCATTATTGTTACCAAACTAAATCATTACTACTTGTGAGTTTCTAAGGAGACTCCAAGACCCTGTAATTGTCATTATTATTGGCACCACTTGTTTATATTGTGTGGCAATACCAGAATTTCTTTTGCAGTCAAACCAATCAGAGCATATCATCATTGCATTGTCAACTGTTCATTAAAAAAGTGTATCAAAGAGTGGAAAAATCATTAAATATTTCTTTGAGACACATGCCCCTATTTGGATGCCTCTGGTATTTAGAATCGGGACTAAATCTTGGGATACCATGGATCACAGCATAAGAATGAATCAGATTGCATAAAAAGACCATGTTAAGAAACAAGAACAGTAGTCCCCTTTCAAAATCCTTAGCAGAATCAGCAAACAGAATAAATGGAGCAATGAATAAGATCAAAAATGACTTATATCAGATGTAAGAAAAGAATAAGCTAGGGTCATAGAACTCCGTGGAATCGAGTTTCAAGGACTTAATGGTTCATAATGTCAAAATCCGTCAATGAAATAAAGATTGAAAGTGTCTATTGAATATGGCAAAATGGTGTCATGGTAACATGTACAGAAACCATCATTTGTCAAATGATAATCAGAAGCAGGGCAGCTGTGGTTAAGAAAAGGACTGGAGACAATTCTTGCAAGAAACATGCAAGCAAGAAGAGAAGAGAGACTGGACTGTATCTGGAGTAGGTGTAGAAAAAAAAGTCTGTTTTTACATGATAAACATACAGCATCAGTAAAATAATGAAGGGTTAAAGACATGGAAGGGAGGAGGAGATTGATTTATGCAGCAGTCCTTGGAAGAGTGAGATAGATGCGTTAGGGTTCAAACAAGGCAGGTCGTGTGCTTTCATAAATATTTTCTCCCCCATTAGATTGTGAACACCTTTATATCAGATTCATATGTGACTATGTTTTTGCAGTTCCACAGAACTTAACCATAGTAAGACTGTAAAGAGTCAATGATGGCTAATTAAATTAATCCTTTTTATAAGGAGAATGTCTTTAGTTTCTTTTTGTTCAAAGGCAACAAGTTTGAAGTGAATCCAAATCTACATGGTCTTTACTTCTACCGCTTATTTATAATGTTGATTTATAATGTATGAACACTATCAGCTCTGAGTGGGTATAGTAAATATTTGGATCAGTGGACACAAAGTCTTATTTTTTGATGACGCTTTTAAATGGGTCTTGTAAAGTGGAGGGTTTTTATTTTTGTGTGGAAAGCTACACACTTACTTGGATTTTCACAAGCCTTAATGAAAACCAAGAATGTTTTCCAAGAATTGTAGCAACCCTACACATTCCCAAATGAAGAATTTACAGTTTGTCAGACTTAATAACTGAATGGGATGTTTACCATAGTGCTTCATCTTAGATCAGCCTGATAAAGAGTAGCACACCTTCCGAAGCTGTACCCAGAGTTAGCTTCTGGCTGCATGTTGTAATCAGTAGAGAGTTTTCCATTGTGGCTTTGCCCAACTCTCTGACGCTTTGATTTATTTAAAACAGCCTTTTTAGCCCTTTTCAGTGGAACTTGCCCAAAGGTCTTCTTCACATTAAGCATCCCTTACTGGTATTCTCTTCTAAGAAAAACATCATACATGTATACAAAATAATGACACGGGGATATGCACCAGATGGGAAGATTTTCATTATCTCTTCCTCCTCTGTGATCAGTTTTTAATATTTCCAATAGAAAGTGTTGCGAAGTGCCTACCACTGGGCACTACTATTCGATGAGCAGTTGTATGACTGACGGAGAGTGTGTTCACAATTGACATGGCCTTTGCTAAAATTTAAGTGACTACTTTAAAATACCCCTAAAAGATATTCATTTTAGTCTGTTTATGCTATAATTTTTCACAGAGGCAAATTAGAAAAATACTTTTTTCCTTAAGAAACCAAGTGGCATTTTTTGGTTTCCATTTCAGTTCTTAAAAGTGAAGTAGATGAAGTACTGAAGACTAAAAATTTTATATTCAGGATAACTTGCAGGAGGATTAGAAAGTCCTCTTAGGTCAGTTAGAAACTCTCTTTACGCATCTCAGAGGAAACCTCAGTAGTTAGTGTTCTTTCATTTAAAGGTTTCCAATAAGAAACTAAAATCTTTCTCACACAGAATGCAGATGTCCCTTCTCCCACGCCTTTCAAAATCATACTGGAAGTCCAAAAGAATGGAAAGAGACAAGAAAAACTACAAGTTAAGTGCATATATAGTGTGGCTACAATCTTGTGCTCCAGCTAATATGTCACCACCACATTGGGGAGACTAGAAGTGTGTGCATCCATCGCTATCACCATAGCTGGTGGCAAGTGTCTCAGACCAGAGTCCACATTTAATAGTGACATCAACAAGTCTGCAAATAATCCTTTTGACCACAGTTACATGACACATCTTATAATAAGCAACTCTGAAATTAAATATAAAACCCAAACAACAAAAATAACACCAAACCAAAACCTCATGGCAAAGTTAGACAATAAATAATGTAATCCCCCAAAATACACAAATTAGGAAGAAAAACATGAAACTAAGTTTGCTCACAGATGATACATAGAAAAAAAAATTAAAAATCAACAAAATTCACCTGGAACTAATAAGTGACTTCAGCAAATTTGCAAGCTACGAAGCTAATCTAAAAGAGTTGATTGTATTCTATACGCCAGCAATGAACAAATGAAATTTGAAATTAAAAACATGCTGTGATTTATACTAGCACCCCAAAATTGAAATACTAAAGTATAAGTCTAAGAAAATAGATACAGTGTATACATCAAAAAATTACAAAACTCAGGTGAAAGAAACCAAAGAACTAAGTAATTTGAGAGATATTTCATGTTAATGGATAAGAAGACTCCACATTATCAAGATATTAGTTCTTTCCAACCTGAGCAGACACCCCACCAAATAAGAGATACTGATGACAAATAAGCAAATGAAATTGTGTTCAATATCATATGTCAGTAGGGAGTTACATATTTTAATATACAATGGACTATTTAATGTACAATAATGAGATATCACTGCAGTTGTATTACAAATGCTAACATCCAAAACACTGATAATGCCAAATGCTGATGTGGAGCAATAGAAACTCTCAGTCCTTGGTGGTAAAATGTAAAATGACACAGCTACTTTGGAAGACAGTTTGGCAGTTTCTTACAAGACTAAAGTCTCTCTATACAATCCAACAATCACATTCCTTGCTATTTGCCCAAATGAATTGAAACCTTCCACCTACACAAAAACCTGCACATGGATGTTTACAGCAACTTTCTTCATAATTGTCAAAACTTTGAAGCAACCAAGATATCTTGCAGTCCATGAGTAAATAAACCGCAGTAGGTTTAGACAATGGAGTATTGTTTAGTGCTAAAAAGAAGAGATACAAAGTCATAAAAAGACATGGAGGAACCTTAAATGCACATTTCAAAATGAGAGAAGTCAATCTGAAAAGACTACATAATTACAACTACATGACATTTTGGAAAGACAACAGTGAAAATACCTGAATTTGCCAGCTGTTAGTGGGGAAGGGAGATGTATAGGCAGAGCACAGAGGCTTTGGGGGCAGTGACTACTCTTTATATTAAAATAGCAAATACATATCATTATACATTTGTTAAAACACATTAAAAAATCACATTCCAACAGTAAGCCCTCATGTAAACTATGAATTTTGGGTGATGTGTCAATGTAGGTTCATCGATTGTAGCAAATGTCACACTCTGGTACAGACGTCCAAGAAGGCCATGGGTGTGTATGGGTAGGGGATATGGGATGTTTCTGTACTTTCAGCCCAATTTTGCTGTGGATCTGAAATTGATATTTTAAAAAGTCTGTTTCTAATATAAAAATATTTCCACAATCACAAATTTTTATAGGTTTACTAGATTTGATAATGTGGTGGAAAAATACAGAAGTTTACTAATGGACTCTATGCTCTAAAATGATACCAATGCTAATGAAAAAAAATTAAAGGTCTCAGATTTATATATATATAATGGTCATAATCTCTTTCAAGTGATCTCTCTCCTCTAACCTTTCATTCAAGGTAATTGATTCAATTGGGAATATACAAAGTACCAGAAGGATGACATATATATTCACGAACCATGAAATCATAATTTTTTTAGATATTTATTTTATTTATTTATGCATACAAGAACTGGGGTGTAGGCTAGAGGTGTGGGGGGGGGCGTGAGAGGATTCAGCAAAGACAGAGTGGGGAGCAGAACAGGCAGATCTACTGGAATACACTGCTGAGGGGAGCCAGCGGGCGAGACAGGAGAGGTCTGCTGCACCATGTGGGAAGCTCCCTGGCCGGGGATTGAATTCGTGCTGCAGTGGCTGTGGATAGCTTCATAGTGCTGAGACTTAACCTCTTGTGCCACCAAGGAGACCCTGAATTGTGCATTTAAAATAAATGACCAGTGTCATGAATTATATCTCAATAAAGTGGTTTATAAATATATTAAAATATTTTCCCACCACGTGACACAAGGGCATTTTACCTAAAGGAGCACTGATGCTGGATTCTAAAGAGAAAAAGCATGAAGCCAATTAAAAGCCTCGTAGTTCAAATTGGACTTCCAGTAAAAGATGTTTTCAAAAACCCATTAGTAGTTCAGACAAACCTTTAAAAGCACTGTGTTATCACTGTCATCTGTGTTTGTGGGCTTTATATCTTGTTGGTTAGAATCTGAAGGCAAATCACAGGTTCAGGCTGTTCAAAACAGTAAAATTCACACAAAGTAAAACAATGTCCACCACCTTAGCAGTTCTCAGTCCTGGATATCTCTTTTATAGAAGTGGTTTTTAATCACAAAGTGTGCTGATACAGCATGGATGACATGTTTACTATGTCCTATTTAAAAAAAAAAAAGGTAGAAAGGTCTTCCTGCCATGAACCAATAATGCCTTATTTTATGTTACGCAATAGGAAATCACTGAGGATTTATAAATGGAAGATTACAGGAGACAGCATCCTAACTCTTCATTAAATAGCCTATCTAAACCTATAATGTTCTACTCCTTGCTTTTGACCCTTTAACTCTTCCTAGACAAATGTAGGTTTGTGTTCTTAGAAGAACATAATTGTTTCAGGAAAGCACTCTTTCATCAGGAGATACAGAAGGTCAATTGATGGTTCTCCATTGCAGCAGCTATTTCCAGTTTTCTCTGGGTGGAAACTTATGCTAAATAGGCCCTACTTGGTGAAGCACCTTTCCTGTGCTTGCAGTCCTACTGGGCAGCATGGCTGTCATTAATTTATTAGTATTCATAGAACTCTGATTTTTTATTTCTGGCAACTGGATTTTCCTTAATTATGAAAGGAACAGAATAGACACAGTCACCAACAGCATATGTGTGTTTCAGGCCCTCATCCCCCACATGGTCTTCTTGTCCAAACCCTACACACCTTACTCTTCCCTGATACCACAGTCAGGTATAGTTTATTTCCTTCAGAGAAATTTAAAGTACTTCTCACTTCTTCCTGAGATATGGAACATTCCAATTGCATAGTTGGCTGGGCACAGCCATGGACATTTGAACTGGAGAAGTCATTCCCACAAAGGATACGAAGGCTGGCAGTACGCTTTTTCCAGGGCACACTAAAGAAAACCAAAAGCCCTTAGCAATATCATCAATAAAAACTGCATTATTAATACCAACGAATCGAAAATAAGAAGAATGAGCATAGGAGATGCTTTCAACTATCTAAAAATGCATTGGTGACTCAAAACAGAATTTCATATTTGCATTTAATCCATCGGGCACAAAACCGTTGATGATGCACAAAAGGTTATCAGTAGGATTTGACTATACAGGAAAAGAAATTTAGACTTAAACCAGAAAAGACATAGTGCCCGTGGGAACCCACAGCATCCTAAGGTCACTTGGCTGTACTTTTCTCCGTAATGAGGGCAGGGACTATGTCTTTCTCTTTATTGTTTCTCAAGTACCTCTTTAAAATAGGTAACCACTACATGTTGTAAGGAATGAATAAGTGAGTTCATCTTCTCTCAACTATTCAGATTGCAAGTGTTTTTCAAGCTATTATTTAATAATAAATGCATACACATATTTTAGATCTCAAGAATTATGAATTATCAATAAACCACCAACCTAGATTTGGGAAATAATTCTGAATGACTATCATATAGACTTGATTGCATATCTCTATGCATTTATGCTAACTCATTTTGGGGGATCTCTGTCATTTCCGGACAATACCAATGTCAAGTCCCTGAAATTCTATACTATATGAACTACACAATGGCCTCCACTACAGACATTAACAAATGTAGATACCCAGAGTCAAGGTTCTGAATTCTAAAGTCGTTAAACTTGGTGTCTTTGTCCATTTAAGCTGCTATAGCAAAATACCAGCAACTGGGCTGGCTATAAACAATATAAATCTGTTGCTTATCATCCTGGAGTCTGGGAAGATTAAGATACCAGCATGGTCAGTTTCTGGTGAGGGCCCTCTTTCATATTCACAGATAGTGACTTTTCTCCATGTCTTCCCATGGTGGAAGGGGCTGAGATTCCTCTGGAGCCCCTTCTATAAAGGCACAATTCCCATCCATGATGGCTCCAATCTTATCACCTAAGTACCTCCAAAGGCCCTGCCTCTTAATGCCATTACCTTTGGGGTTTAGGATTTCAACGTAAGAATTTTGGAAAATAAAAACATTCAAACCATAATATGAACATTCAAACTAATAGGGAAGCAGCAAATTTTACCAGCTGTTGCTTCTACAAGATCCAATTCTGTCTTAATATGTGACTACATTAGTTTTCACCTCCTTTATTTTGTAGGGGTCAAAATTCAGATTATTCTCTATCTAGAACTAAGTTGGGGGTGGAGAAGAAGGATCAGTTGTCACAAAAGAACCCTCTACATTTAGCCCTACCTGGGCCCACAGCCTTAGCTGACACAGGCCCTTAGTTATTGAGACAACAGATTTTCCACAAAATTCCACGTAGTTGTACATTTTTGGACTCCCCTTTCTGCTTCTCCTACTAGTCTTTGTCTCTTCATCTTTCTTCCTTTTCTTATTTCTTCTTCTTCTTCTTTTTTTTTTTTTCTATTACCATCCTCATACAATTTCTTCTTCCACTGTAGGCCTATGTTGATAACCATGGTAAATCCCTTTTTGAAAGATCACAGTAATGGACTGATGAGGATAATCTACTAGCAGGATAAGTAAGTGAGGTCATTATGTGTCACAGTTCTTAAGACATCAATAAACTCTTAACTATGCTTTCCCTTAACTCCATTTGGGGAAATTCTTCCCAAACTATTTGTGATGTCCAAATCATAGCTAGAGTTTCCAGAATTTGTAGAGTTTCCAGAATTTTTTCAGTACTATTTCCTGAAAAAATTATAACTCAAATAGGAGTTGACATAAATATTAGTCATCACTGCAAGGTTAGTAACATTTTCTGCTCCCAGAATCAGACGGATAGCAATTAATAGGTATTAATGACTATTGGACTTCTCTTTCCATCCTGGATTCATTAATATTGACCTCAGCAGATAAACAAACCCTTTGGGAACTTAAAAAATGTTAATGTCTGGACTCCTCCCTTAGCAAATATTATGCAATTGGTCTGAGGTGTGGTCTGGCACTGAGATTTCCCTAAGCTCCCAGTGATTCCAGTGTACAAACAAAGCTGAAATCCACTGGTTTCATGCTATGAATTCTGTATAACATTATTATCCTAGGATAAGTGAACAAAAATCTAACTTAAATCATAAAAACAAAGAGTCAGTGACCCCTGAACCAGATTTGAACGAGTTTACAGATTAGCAACCCCTGAAGGGAAGCTGAGTCCTCTTTAAGAAGGAGCCTGATTACTACCAAAATGTATACCCATAATCTTTTTCCTAGATTTCCCTCAAAGAGACCCATAGTCTTTCCCCAGGATAACTATACATTGGGGGAAAGGAAATAACCAGATCTCTCAGGAACCAACTACACCCTGGATTCTGAATTAACACTGAAGCCAGGAGATCCAAAACATCAGAATTGTCCTCCAATCTTAGTGGGGGCTTATTGAAATCAGATGGTCAATGGAATTTTAGTTCAGGTCCCTTTCATAGTAGGTTTAGTAGGTCCAGTGGTCTCCAAGCCTATTCTGTGGTTCTTTCCCCGGTTCTAGAATGCAGAATTAGTACATATACATGCTTAGCAACTGGCAGAATGCCCACACTCATTTCGTAACCTATGTTATCTACCCCATTGAGTTGGGCATGTACAGCAAGACTCCATTACACTGGTCAACAGTGAGATTATAACTGACTTTAAAAGGCCCTAATCTGTACTATCTTGATGTGCTGAACATGAATATAACCTTGAAAATTTTTTATTAGCTCTCGTTTTGAAGATATTTCATATAATGTATTTTATATGTTTCGCCATGTAAATTTATCCAGTAGGCCTGCAACAACATCCTAAATCAGCCCAGAATGATGTAATATTGCATTGCATTACATAATTCCATCATGCACACATCATCCAGAGTTGATTGCATCATGTTCTGATGCAATGCAATACTACTGCCAGGTGGCTGCTGAGGAAAGCTGACGTCAGCAATGCACTATAGAAAGCCCTGTCGGAAAGGTTGAGCATTGAAAATATTTCAGACTTTGTGCAAGACAGTTTAAGCTACTGCTCCATAAAACTGTTATTATTTTATCCATGTAGGCACAATACAGAATAGTAATGCCTCGAAAGTGCGTTAATAGCATGGATAATTTCAGCTCTATTTGTGGGGAAGTGACATTTGTCAACCAGAAGAAAAGTATCACTTCTCAAGTGAATAAGGCTTATCATCTTGACTTCGGATGCAAGGTTGGTGACCAAGACAAGCCTGGGGCCCTGCATATATGCTTCACAGTGGTTCAATGGCTAAAGACCATCAATGCCATTTGCAATCCCCATGGTGTGGAGAGAGCCAAGCAACCACATAAAAGACTTATTTCTGCTTGGTTCCTCCTCTTTCTGGCGGAATAACAAAGCAAAAGAAGTTGAGAATGGTCTACCCAAACATTCCATCTGCATTGAGATGACCAGTTCAACATGCAAAACAAGCATGGAATGCTTTTTGCCTGGTGTCTACAAACTTTCTTGGGAATGTTAGGGCAGAAAAATACAAGGAACTAGTAGAAGACATGCTGATGTATCAAAAACGTGGCTGCAATATGTCTCTAAAGATCTACTTCCTTCATTCCCATCTGGATTTCTTCCCTGAAAACTGTGGTATGGTTAGTGATGAACATGGCGAACATTTTCATGAAGATATCACATCAGTGGAACAAAGACACCAGGGAAAATGGTCCACTACAATGCTGGCTGGCTACTGCTGGAAACTCCCAGAGATGCTCCTGAACAGCTGTATAAGAGACAAGCAAAGAAGTCTAAGTAGCCTATGACTTGATTTTTTACAGATATTAACCATAGGCCTATTAATATTGGCATGCATTTCATGATGTAAACATCAATTTATTAAAGATTATAAAAGAGCTAGAGCCAAAATTAGAATTTGTCATGTTCGTGTTGAGCACATACAAATTGATAGGAAATGACTAAATTTATTTTAGTGATATGACTTTTGTAAAAATTTGTTGACCAGTGTTATCAGATGGAAGTTATATATATATATATGTGATCAAATCCAAGAAGACCCTGAAGGCACAAATAATTTACTTGAATAAGTATCCCAAATGCCTATGATCTCAATCCTCCAATGCTGCCTTCTTTCTCCTATCCTGGACTCATGACATCATGGGGAGATCCTACAATCAGATGACAGCAGAAAGGAAGACTTGGACTTGGTATATCATTGGTTCTGCACAGTATGCAGGAACCATCCTCTTGGGACATTATTGAAAAAACTGTCATGAAAAGAAATCCCCCCAGTGGCCAGAACTGTGAGCCGTATACCTGCGTATCCACTTTGCTTGGAAGGAGAATTGGCCAGACAACTAACTATATAATAATTGATGGCCTATAACCAGTCATTTGGCTCAGATGTCAGTGACTTAGAAAGAACTTGATTTAAAAACTAGTGACATGGAAATCTGGGGAAGAACTATGTGAATAGATCTTTCTGAATGAGCATAAATCATGAAGATATTTGTATCCAATGAGAGTGCTCACTAAATGTGATCTCAGCAGAGGAGGATTTTAATCAGTAGATAGTAGGACCCACCTGTAGATAACAGTGAACCTATTTTCCTAGCCACCTTTGTCATCCATGAACCCCTGAGCAAAGAGACGATGATGGCAGGAAGCAGGCTATGCTTGGGCTCAGTTGCACAAACTTCCACTCCCTGAGGCCAGACTGGCCAGGGTCACTGTCAAGTTGCCAATCTTTCTGGCAAAAATCAGTATCTTCCTAGTCAAGTTGACAAATAATATTAACCATCACAGTGTTCTTTAGCCTTCTGTTCCACAGATTCAAAATCAGCAGATTCATCAAGTAAAGACCCACCATGTATTCGAGGCATTCCCACTCACAAGTTTGACTTTGTTACTCAAGCACCATCAGATTATGGAAAAGTTCAGTCTACCTCTTAGAAATCCTTTGCCAGTTTCCCCCAAACACACATGCATAACTGAAGGCATTTGGGACTGTTTCCAATCTGTCACAGTCCCACATGACTGGCAAAGGCTGACACTCCTCTTTCTTCCCTTAGGAGCATTCTTCCACACGGTCCAAGCCCGATGTTCATGTGAACCCAGAATTAACAAATGCTTTTCATAAAAAAAAAAAAAAAAAAAAAAAAAAGGTGTCTGGCTATCTTCAGATTATTGTAGAAGGACTCTCTTTATCAGGAATGACAATCCATCTATTACTTGATGCTTCAACATGCTGCTGCCTTTAAAGCTGTTTGTAATATTTATTTAATATCTTTAGCTGTTGAAGGAGTGATGTTGGGCTGCAATAAGCTACCAAAAGCAGTAGTTTAGAGTGATCTTTTTTGATCTTTTGAATGAACACAGCACTCTCTTACTTAAATCCTTTAATGACATCTCATTGACCTAAAGATAAAATCCAGAATCTTTATCTTATAAGGGCTCATATTAAGATTCTTTTTGAACGTGCCACCTTTCTCACACATCTGAACCTTTGCATCACTGATTGCTCTTTCTGGAATGCACTTCCTTCATACATTTCATTATGTAGGACTTAGTCACATGTACGTGCCAAGCTTCAGGGAGGCCAGGATACATGGGTAACGTTGTTACCTGAAAACAAGTCAGGTTTCTTTTACTTTGAGTAGCATAGGTATTTAGAGTTGATGCCATCACAGATTCTAAAAGGAGCATAAGCTTTTACAGAACTGAGGTGTAGACTGGTATTTTCTAAAAACCTAGCATTAAAACTAATTTTATGACTATCAGATATAATCTATATTAATATTATTAATATATGTTAATATTATTGTATATGCAGGACAGTATAAGACATCTACTTCTCTACATTGGCCAGGATCTGCTTGAGAGAACAGGTTTATTATTAAAGGTTTACGGAAATTTCAGTAAATTATTATTAAATGGTTTATGGAATTGTCAGAAAAGCCAAAGGAAAAAAGTTCTCAGTAGACAAATGTTCCCCAAAATTATGCCACAAAGGGGGAAACTGTCCTTTATGATCAAGAAGACACATCCAATATGGAAATTTCCAGAATCATACCACTATTGCCATAATCAGAAAGCTGCCAAAGAAATGTCAGTCCCATAGTGTCAGTTAAGAGAAAATAGAACAGTGGAAATATTGGCATTGTCTTGCCTCCGGCTTAATATCTGAACGTCTGATTGACAAACATAAATTGAATTTGGAATCCCAACCAAAGAGATTTTGAAAGGAGACTGGAGTGTATGAAATGATAAATCCTATGTAAATGATATGCCTTTCATAACTGTTACAAAAGAATCCTTTTTATGTGGAGAATTGTAACAAGATAACATGGATAAATGAAGAGAAATCATTTTAACAAGCACAGTCTGCTCCTTTCTTTGATCATCTTTGTGGAAATGGTAATAAGTGGCAAAGTATTTTGAGTTTTATTTTTGCTTCTGCATACCTCATCCCACAGTGTTAATAGTAGTAAGAGAGCTGAGAGGAAGAGAGCTGTCAGGAAGAAAAACAAAATGCTTAGGTCATTCACTTATTGGGTAATCAAGCAAGGAAAACATGAGCATTGACTGAATGTTCTCACCAACAACACAACATTTAAGAATACAGAAAAATACATACATGGAAACATAAAATTTGAGACTTTTGAGTAAAACAGTTCAAAATACACTTTCAAATACATTTTTTAAAGCATAGAGAAAAAAGTGAGGGCGAAAGGGCCATTAAGGAATATTTGAATCGGAATGGCAGCATTTGATTGTAAAGTTTGCAGTGAAACTAATTTGAGTTTCAGCCCAAAGAGTATTGATGGGATCTTGTCTGTCTTTGCTTTTCTATGAACCTTCAGTGGTTGACTCGGCCCGCGAGTCCAGATCAACGTTGCACCTGAGGAGGAAGCAGGGAGCAAGGGACAGGGGTACACGAGAAAGTGGAGACAAGACAGGAGGTCTGATCAAGTCTCGTTTATTGTTCCGGGGGAAAGAGCATATATAGGAGGCAAGTCACGGGGAGGTTACATTAGGTGACGCAGGGTGGTTAGAGGTCGGGGATTCAATGAGAGCGCAGCACGGGAAACAATGGGACGGTCCTGCTGACCTCAGTTTGGGAAAACTGTACATGGAATGGGGAAACAGAAATCTAAGGCAGTCCTCATCGAAACCTAACCTTATATGGGCAACTCAGGCAATTAGGGCCGTAACTCACCTCTAGGGGCCATCTTGTCCGATGGCTCCTGACAAGTCCCCTTTTTTGTTTCAAATGAAACGGGACTTATAGCAGATATCCATCCTCGGGGATTGTGCCTGTCTTTGGTTGTCAGGAGTCAGGGGAGTCCACTGACCGTGGCCCAGCTCCCGATCGTACCCGTCATTGGCTAACCAACCCAGCGCAAGAGGAGGAAGGGGGTCTTATCATACTTGGTTAAGTGAGGAGTATGAGCCACCCTTGTCCTGCGTCTCCAAGCGGTGGTAGTGAATTTTAATGGGACGGGCTTGAGTGGCCTCGATTTGTTGCCTCACAAAGGTTATAAGCCTGTTGAGGACGCATGGGCCGATAGTGACGGCCAGTAAGAGAGAAAGGATAGGGCCAAGGAGGGAGAGGAGGTATGGCAGGAGTCCTCCGAGACCGGTCCAAAGAGGGTTGTCCGTCAGGTCCTTTCTTCTGCGTTCGAGATCGTCCTGGAGCTGTTTAATTTTGTTGCGAACAATACCCGATTTGTTGGCATAAAAACAGCATCGTTCCTGTAAAACCAAACATATACCTCCCTTTTCGGCAGTTAATAGATCTAAGCCTCTGCGGTTTTGAAGGGTCACCTCGGCAAGAGAATCCAACTGGTCCTGTAAATCATTGATAGTGCTGGACAAGGCATTAACATCGGAAATAATTTAATTTGAAAGCTTAGTGTAACGAGAGAGTGAGACGCCTAGACCAGCAGCGCCGGTGGCAGAGGCACTAAGGATACCTAAACTTGCGATTAAGGGGATGAATTGGACTGCTCGTTTTTGGTGTGTTCTCAAATGATCAACAGACGGGACAGGGACTGATTTGTCCCCGGGGACAACGTCTAAGTCTGGAAGAAGGCTACCCAGGACACAGCTACCTGTCCAGTTGGCTGGGAGAGCTGTAAAGGCCTGATTATTGCCACAAATAAACACCGTTCCCGGCGGGGGGCAGGACAGAGTTGTGACATTAACATGAATGGATTGTGTGCAATTAGTAAATGCAGCCTGACCCAGATCTAGAGAGCTATTGGCCAACGAGACAAGGCAACTTGAAGTGGTAAAGTTAACCAGCTGAACCATAATGGGTGTAGAGAGAGAGCAGTTATAATGTGGGGAAGATGAAAAATCGGAGGTATTTTGAAGGGGAAAGGCTAGGGGGATGGGGGTTCCAAAGCGGAGGCACAGCCAGCAGTCTTGGGCTAAGGGAGCGTTGGTGGAATTGAGTAGATCGAAGGCCATGGTTAAGACGGCAAAAGTTTGGGGGTCAACATTCATAGGAGCCCAATGGTTTCCTCTTTTACAACGAGGACAGAGGCTAGGATCTTTTTGTGAAGAGAGAGGAGCAGGTTGTTTTATTTGAAGGCAATGTTTTGAGAAATGGCCAACTTTACCGCATTTAAAGCAGCCTTTATTTTGTTCTGTTTTAGATTTTAAAAATTCAGTAATGGGCTGGCCGCTAAAAGCCGCTGCCATGGCCAAGCCCTGTTGGTAAGAGGGGTCAATATCTGAGCAGGCGCCGATATATTCAGAGATGT